>AWOL01S0142940.1:24122-38708 GCA_000715115.1 Nicotiana otophora
AGGGGGGGAGGGGGGAATGATATGAGGATACGAAAACAATGGCTGCCACATTGACCAAAATGCAAAAGAAACATAGTTGTATCGTCGGGACCGGAGATTGCGCGACAAGCCCCATAGAAACAAGTTGTACAAGTTAGACACAAAAAATGGAAATTTCTTTTTAGCATAACGAATGCTTATGTACTTTTTGAAAATGAAAGGAATAAAGTAAAGTCCTTTTATTTCTATCTTGTTTCTTGTCTGAACGATGAATGGATTTTGTCATTTGAAAGTTAAACAAGTACTTCAAATGCTAGTGCCGTAATGAACAGGAGACGTCATATTTAAGAGCACTTTAAACATAAGAGGGCCCTCCTTTATGAAAACCCTCACGATAAAGGGTTGATTTCGGAAGAATTTGAGTTCAAAGTCCTAATGCTTTCAGGAAAAAATACACCCAAAGCCTTGTATAATCAGATGCAAACAATAAAACTTGCGCAAAACACTTAAGCAAGAAAGAACACAAACATTAAAACTTGCATAAATGTTCAAACAAAATAATGCAGAAAGGCTCATGCAATACTTGAGCAAAAGTTGTTTCTATAAATGTGCCAAAACGGCACAAGTACAAAAGTTGGGAATAGAAATGAAAAGCTATGATGCTGCATCTCCGGAACCCGGAGGAAGAGAAGAATCTGTACCCCCAGGGGAAGTGGATGGATCCGCCGCCGGTTCAATATCTTGACCCTCATTATTTTGGCCCTCAACATCTTTACCTTCCGGTTCCTCTTCAGTTCCCGAGGATTCGAAATCGGAACCAGAAGAACTGGAAGCATCAGGCATGGCCGAGTGACCCCTTTTAGCAGCTGACTCCAGCTCACGGGCTTTAGCGATTTCGGCATCAAAGTCAATGACACCCACTTTAGCCTTCTCCAAGTTTTTCTCCTCATGCTATACATAACATATATTTTTTCAACAATGAGGGAAGTCGCTCGGCGCTTGAGTTCTTCTTTAAGCTGGTCAACCTCGGCAAAAAGATTTTCCTCGGCAGATCTAATGGACTTGAGGCTAATGTCGAGTTCGCGGATAGTAGATCTGATAAGTCTATTATGCTTAATGGTCTTCTTATACTTCTCCTCCAATTGGGCATATTTTGCCCCGACAGTAGCAAGCTCTTCAGTTTTGGAGTTCAAGGCTGCCTCCAAATTATTTAACTTTTTAGCGGAGGCAACCTCTTGATCGGATACAGCAAGAACAACACTATGGACTTCAGTCCGTTTGGCCCTAACCTCTTCAAATTGAACCCTCAGTGGGTCGATCTCTTGGCTAAGGGTCTCTAATTCTTGCTCGCTCTTCTGCAAACGAGCCTGCAACTCAACAACCTCAGCAGTTTTGGCTTCCAGTTCTGAGAGGCGAGCAACAGATTGGTCCCTCTTGGCCAAAAGTTGATCCCTCTCGGAGGTAAATTCCTCCTTTTTCCAAAAATAATCTTTGGAGGCCCTCAGAAGTAAGGAAATTGGCCTGCGAAACAAGAAAGGCAAACTCAAAATACTACTAAATCAAAGACAAAAGAAATGACAGAGGAAATGAAGAGTATACTGCTGCGCCGTTGTGCATAGCATTGTTCAATAAGCACTGTCCTGAGAGAGCAGTATCTTTTCCCAATCTTTTTCTAAAGCCTAAGGTTTCAGATAGTTAGCAAGTTCTACCGTCTCGGATAACAAATTGCATCTGGTAGAGATAGAGAGAGTAACACTCCTCCTCCTTTGCGGATCTTCTTAGGGGTAGTATAATTTTACCCCAAATTCCCATGAACTGGGGACTGGGGGAGAGAAATATCCTCTTCTCAGGCAGATGCGGCCGACAGAGATAATGTAGAAGTGGTTGGTGGAAGAGTTAGTGAAGAAGGAGATGAAGCTGATGGAGTTGAAGGGTGAGAAACAGCTGCGACAAACATAGTGTTGGTATTTGGTTGCTCGTCAACCAAAAAGGGCAGGGACCTGGTACGCAGTCCCACAATAACGGACGCATCGACTATGATCCGAAAATGGGAGTTGGCATTTTCAACTATCTCAAACTCCCCCTAGAGAGGCATCGTCCTCGGTTGGTGTAACTAACTCAATAGATTGAGCAGTCTGTTGAGTTGAGAAAGGTCACCTTCTGTGTAGAGAAGCCCCCTTCTCACTAGCTTCTCTATCATCGTCAATCATTACGGTATCTATGGCCGGCCCGGGTGGAGGGCTCATCACCACGACTTCCGAAGACAACTCGGGGGCAGCATTCTTCACCCTCTTATTCTTTCCCCCTGCCACGGAGGAAGGCCTTCTTTTTGGTTGCTTGTTCTACGGCTGGGGACTTCGATATGAAGCACTCGCACTAGAAGCATGCCCAGAGATGCCTGTCTATGAAAAAACCTTTTGTAGCAGCCTCGTCACATAAGCAGGATCGGCCAAAATGTCCTAGTAGTGGAAGTCTGGGCTTGCGATAGTGGTGGGATGGTGGCAGGGTTTTCAGTGTAGCTAGCGGAAAATGAAGGTGGAGGATGCCCATTGATCCAAGCTTGATACGTCTCTGCCATCCGTTGTTTCAACCTTTGGACCTCTTCTTTCAACTCAGATTCTGACTGCACAATCTCTCTTGATGGATCAATAACATTTGTGTCCAATTCTTTGCTAGCCATGACTGCCTTGCTCTTTGACCTAGTATTGTATGGATGACTCACCAAAGTGCAACAAACTAACCACCTTCATGTATTATAATATTAAAGATAAAAAAGAGGAGCAAAATAAAGTCAAGATGTTAGGGTTAGGGCATTTATCAGATAATAATATCACATTACGTGCAATGCACCTATCAACAATTAACGGTTCTAGAATGACTTTGAGGGTCACAAGGTCATATGGCATCATCCAAATTTGCTCGTTCCAACCTTCCTCTTTTCTTTCCTCTCTAACACTCCTTGGTTTACTCATTTTCTTTCCTTTCTTTTTTTTATGCTTATCATTCTTTTCTTTCCTCTCATTTCTTACATCCCACAACTTCAACATTTTTCTTTTCTTTAATTTTAAAATGATTCGATCAAACCCGATGTAGGTCGCCTACGTATCATGTTCCACATATATTAGACCAAGCGTAGTTCTGGAAAAGTGATGAACAAAATAAACTAAAAAAATAAAAATCTTTTTGGATTTTTCCTTTATATTTTTTTTAGTTTTCAAATACAAAATAGGAAATATGATAACAAAAGACTCGACAAACTCAACCAGACTACGACAGACTCTGATATCACCTAAATGACTCAATACTACTGGACAAGACTAGAAAGTAAAAGACAACATAAAACATACTCAGAACATATAAATAAAAAGCCTCCTCAAGCAGCTCCTGAATGCGATGGTCCTGGCTGGGATGGGTTTGATGAGGATCCAGAGGGCCCTGTCAATCCTGTCGAATCTAAACTCTGTATTATACCCTGCAAGGACACCTCAAAGCTAGGAACGAGAACCAAGGAATGTGCGCTTGCATCTGGAAAACTGACTCTGGTGAGATACTCATGGTGTGTCCTATGTTCTCTGCCAAGCTAGCCAACTGTGATCTCAAAGACTAAAATGCAGCTCGAACCCCGATCCTCTATGATGCATGGGCCTCCTCTACCTGGGTAAATCGGTCCATCAGCTGTCTAAGCAATATCCGAGAAGTGGCCTCCTCATTAAATACTCCTCTAACACGTCAGGGCAATGGTCTGCTAACTACCCACTGAGTAGACTATAGCCATATGACATTCATCGGTATACCCAGGTGAATGAGGGTCATTTGCTAAAGTATCTCTACCCATTTTCGTTGCATGGCGCCAATAAGTGTGAATGTCAATAAGTGTGAATGTCGACCTCCCTATGTGCCATAGTGTCAATTTCCCTAATGAATTCACGAGAATCGAGGATATAAGGAACCTCTTGTCGTCTTCCTAGCCGACGCATCACTCTAGCAGGGGTATATGGCTTAGTACACCAAATTTCAATCAATACCGAGAATCTTGCACGGGGACCCTACTAAGATTACGTCCAAATCAATCTAAAGATATGACCACAATATATGCTCCTCAATCAAAGATCCCAAGTAATCAAACTTATTGAACTTCATCCTATGCTCGATGCACTTAACTCGATCCCTCAAGCAACGATCAATCACATATTTCTCAAATAAAGTGGTAGTATACAGATGCTATATCAACAATAGTTGCAGCAACAAGTTGCTACCCTTAAAGAACCTCTCACCTTCTCGAATCCTGGTCAAAGCACGACAAATTTCTGCCAAAACTTGTCGGAACTAGGGTGACCTTACTACCGTGTTCATCATGGAAGAGTGCAAAGGCTACTGACTCCAGATGCGTGCTAGTGTATCTACCCTCTAAAGGGAATACTAAAAGACCCAGCAATGTAATAGCGAAGACCATAGGACGCCTCTTCTTACAAGAATCATATGATATGGAAAACTCATTTATGAAAGCCTCATACCTAGTAGGATGAGCAAACCTCTCAAACAAAAAGTCCAAAGGCATCCAAGATTGATCCAAACATCCCATATGACTATCTAAGTCCATCCCTATGATATTAAGGAACCTTGTGCTTGAATGAGCCCTTGTGTAAATCAACTCCTTGTGTAAATATGGTAGGAAAGTTAACCCGGCTATCTCAGCTAAAGTAGGTGTCATCTCATGAACCCCAAACTTAACTACCATACCCCGTGGGTCCCAAAATATCAATACTGCCTCTACCGGGATGGGACGCGGGGTAATGTCCATTAAAAAAATAATAGTCCCTAATTTATCCATCAGGTCATGTTGCTCGAGTAATGTGAACATATTCGACCACTTTACTAGCCTCCTAGGGACTTTGACCACCATTGACACTCTAGCCCTGGTAAGTGGATCCATACATGTTGAAAAGAAATGGCCAAATAGTGTGAGAAACTCAAGACACTATGTGATGTTGACACTTCATATCGGACACACGCAAGACATGATCGAGGCTATTATTGTAAAAGGGCCTACGTGGTCGAAGGTGACTAGAAGTACAAACTGAATTAGGCTGACCTCTAAGAAACAAAAAAAAACCTCACGAGGGCCTATGTGGCCCCCAACCTCTTAGGAATCACGGTCTCCAAAATTATTTTATAAAAATGACCCCACTTTGCATAAACGACCGATAGGGCCAAGATTGGAAAGACACGCAAATTCAATAGGAATGGACCTTAAGATGAGAGGATACCTTGTTGTGTACTTAGGACTCTAAGACATGGGTCAAAGTGGCCAAAGTGGCTAGACATGCAAGACTTGGCTACGATCCCGAAACAAAGACCTTGAGACTTACTAGGAAGATAAGGAAGGACCAGACCCTATGTGGGTTGCCTACGTATCCCGTCCCGAAAGGCGAAAATCAGGTTCGCGTAATTCGTGAGGATTGGCCAAAATTGGAAAGACTTGCTAAAAAGGTCAATTGGACTAGAAAAATGAGTTGTTTCTTTGTTTTTTTTTTTTTTGATTTTTTGTAAAAATATTATCAAGGTGTAAAATATTTTTGGATTTTTCATTTCTTTTTTTTTGAAAAACTATAAAAGAAAAATGTGAGTGGGCCCTACTTGCTTTATTTTTATATTTCACACTCTTTTCTTTTCCATCCGTACCCAACAAGCATTGGTCCGCTAAATGACCCTTTTACCCTTAAAGAATGCATTATATGACACATAGGGAAGATTGGATGCCTTTTTGGGCCACGGGCCCACTTAAGCATGATTTGGATAGGCCTCCTACAAAGGGACACGGTGCCTGAGACTGAACCTTGCTAGGTATAAATGACATGATGCAAATAAGAATGACCTAAAGGCTCTCCTAAATTTGGGGTTCACTAGATAAGGCAATTCGGGGAAGCACGTGGTCGATGGCGATTGCTCTAGCTGTCCACCCACTCCACGCTCCCATGCCACCCCCCTAAAAGACACGCGTGACACACGCAAAAGCCGTGTGCGCTCAAACATACTCTGGAAGACTTGTTGCAGAAAGAAGACCCATGGTTATGCAAATGATGACAATATATAATGCAGTAAACACATAAGAAAAGCAATAAACCAAATAGACAACAAAACAAGAAAGAAAACAAACAAACTAAATCAAAAGCAACCAGACCAATTCAAGATTAAACTTCAATCTAAATAGTTGAACTCTTACTTATAGACAACCTCAAGCATATCAAACATCGAGAAAACAATATCAAACACGAGATCAAAATAACAATCTACAAGAATAGAGTAATCCTTTATCCAATATCAAATATAATTTAAGTAATTAAACTAATAAGTTGAGTACAAATAATACATGGTAGAGTCCTAAAACTACCCATACATAAGCTTGATTTTCAGCTACGTGCGAACTCTTGCCACATCGTGCGCACTACGTAGCACCCACAATTATTAGTAAAAAATCATATATAGCACCTACGAGAAAAATTTCTCTTACAAGATTAGGCAAGAGACTTACATCGTTTTCAAGTCCTCTTCCCGATCCACAATTCACACTAAATCCTCAAATCGGTGCCACGTAATTCGAAACTTGCCAAATATTATATAAATTAATCAATATATTCTCAAAAGTTTATAATTTAACTATTAGAGTAATTACCCAACCCAAATTGGAAGATTCCTAAAATTCATCCTCAGGACCACTTGCCCGGATTCCAGAATTATTTTGTAAATAAAAGTTACCCATAACCTCACGAACACAAATATATAATTTCTACTCAATTCCATAATAATGTTCGTGCTCTAATCCCATTTTGTATCAAACCTAGATTTTTCAACAAAATACTAAAATTTTCTACAATTTTCAAGTTAACATTCACCCATAATCTATGTACTAAACTCATATTTGTGTGGAATACACTTACCTCAAGATGCTAGGTGAAAATTCCTCTCTAAAAAGCTCCAAAATCGGTCACAAGATGAGAGAAATGAACAAAAGAGGCCAAAGTCCCGTTTTTAATAAAGTCTCTGCCCAACGATCCTTCTTCGCGACCGCAAAGGCAAACTGCCTAGGCCCCAGAAAATGTATATTGCTAACGCGAAGAAGGGCCCGCGATCGCGAAGGCTTGCCTTACCAAAGCTTCGCGAATGCAGCCTTACCTTTGCGAACGCGAAGGGCATTTGGCTAGCGGCCCCCAGACCAAACTTCTTCTACGCGAACGCGAGCACATGTGTGCAAATGCGATGAACAATGGCCCAGATCATCGCGATCGAGAGCTCCTCTTCGCGAACACATAGAACAAAACCTCACCCAGTCCCATTCCTTCATCGCGAACGCGAGGCAATCTCCGCATTCGCGAAGAAGGAAACCAGAACCAGCAAGTGCAACAGTTTTGGACTTAGCTCCGGGCGGTCCAAAATACACTCGAGCCACCCGGAACCCCATCCAACTGCACCAACAAGTCCATAAACATAATATGGACCTTTGTGAACTCTCGGATTGCGTAAAACAACATCAAAACTAAGAATCGTATCCCAAAATCCAATTGAATCAACTTATGAACTTCAAACTTTTCAACTAACTCCGAACACGTCGTATCATACTCATACTACTCGAAATCGCCCCAAATTTTGCTTACAAGTCATAAAGTACCATACAGAACTACTCCTAGGATCAGAATCCCAAATGGACCTCGATAACTCCTAAATCTACTCCAAACCACATTTAAATAACAATAAAACCTTCAATGAACCAACTTTCAACATTGAGCGCCGAAATAGTCCCAGATAACCCGAAACCCGATCCGAACACACGCCCAAGTCCAAAGTCATCATACAAAACTACTGGAATAATCAAATCCCAATTCCGAGGTTGTTTACTAAAAATATTGACTCATGTCAAACTTGACCATCTTAAGCCACTATTAAGGAACCAAGTGTTTATTTTGACCCGAACCCTTTTAAACCCAAGTCGACCATCCCCGCATGTCATAAAAAAGTAAAGGCACATACGGGAGTCATAATTAGGGGAATGGGGATCTAGAAAGCAAAATGACCGGTCCGGTCGTTATATTCTCCACCTTTTAAACAAACGTTCGTCCTCGAATGGGTCTAGAATCATACCTGGAGTACTGAATAGGTATGGATATCTGCTCCGCATTTTATCCTCACTCTCCTAGAACCCTAAACTCATTTTTCCTTTAGCTTTTGTCTCCTGAAAATTCTCCAAAAAATCTCGGATTTTTCTGAAAAAATAGCCTATATATACTCACCTCTCGAACTTTCTCTTCTCCTCTTCAAGAATTCAGATTAAGATCCCTTTGGATAAGCGCGTGATGAATGTAAGGCTCGGATTAAACAAAATTAATCTGACGCCCTCCATTCATCCAATACATATCTTCTAGAGATTTCAATCGCATGGTCTCTATTGTGCAAGGGCGAGTGAGGTGAGGTGAGGATGAGAATATTCTCTATCAGAGGTCGTTATGCCACGTGGAGGGATGAGAGGATGAGTAGGGGGACCAAAACGCATTGGTGGCCGGATTTTGATTTCTCCGACGTGTTTAGGTGGCATACGAGTGGGTGAGGGTGTGTGCGGCTGGTGTTTGGGTGAGAATTAGGGTTTGTGTTAATTGAGTTTTAATATGGAATTGAAATTATATATGGCCTGTTGGATTAAGCTTGAAAGGAAGGCTAAGATTAAAAGTTGAAAAGTGGGGCGGGTTAATGGGTTCAAATGGGTCAAAGGCGCGGATCAGTAGGGTTGAGGCCACTTGGGCTGATTGATGAGGGTATTGGTCATGGTTGGATGGTCTAGTGATCGACCAATTTTGGGCTCTTTGAATTTATTGGCTCAAATCCTCAATTTCCCTTCTAAAATAGACTATAGAATGTAAAAATCAATCTTAATTAAAGTAAACTATTTTATAGTATGAAAACCTTTTTGTTTTTGGTATTTTTGGAGATCACATTAAAATAAAAGTAAAGAAAATGGGTTAACACCATCGCAAAGTAAAAACAAAGTAATATCGCTACAAAAGTACTAAAGGCGTCAAATTAAAATAGAAATAAATAATAAGGTGAGAATATTATAAAATAAAACTATTTTTGGTATTTTCAATTTATGTTCTAAAGTTAAAAATAAAAGTAAATTGAAAGCCTATAAAAATAAGTAAATATTTTAAAAAAAAAACTAATTTTTAATAGTTGTATGGGTCAAGAATTACGTGCTTACAACTTTTCTTACCATTATGGTTGTAACTCCCACACCTCTAACCTCCTCCATGATCTTCCCCCATGAATTCTCAATAGTTAATAGCATGTTCATGATATCCCTTTGTATATTGCCTCAATATCATCCTATAAATAAAGAGTTTGGGCATCACATTGTACATACGTGAAAACACTTCAACACTTGAAGAATAAGAACTCTCTCTTTCTCTCTACATCTCTTGTCTATTTTCTTGTTTCATCATGTTACTTTGAGCTTAGTTTCTTAACTCGTTATCAGTACAAATTTCTCATTTTATGATCTTCTACGTCAAGATTATGTGAATTTAAGCAGACAATGAGATCAAGTACAATAAAAAAATTATTGGATGCTAATGCAAAGATAAGTTTTTCATCCTTATAAACCCATTCGCTCTTTCATATATTTGCATTAACTTTACGTGCAATAATTAGTTGAATTTTTTTGAATTGTATCCAGCAGTGAAATCAAGGAACTGGGAAGGTGTGTCTTTAAAATTATTTGCTACATATCTTATCGGACAAGGATTCATTGTTCCAGAAAATAATGCTACGCTACTGTGCATGGACGTAGGAGTACCCTAAATTTGATAGAAATGTCCATTCTATTAAATTTATTCGACATACAATTGCACAAGTACTTGTTATGCTTGATGGTGAATCTCTAGGCATTTTCGCCTATTATGCAATTAGTTGAGGGTAGGACAGTGGGTTCAAGTACCATTGTATTTTGAGGATAAGACATTGGGTTTAAGTCTTAGTGCACCATGATGATAAGATGCTGGGTTCGAGTACCAACGCATTATGGCCTCCATGTCTTTATATGGGTAAGACATTGGGTTTGAGTTCCAATCCACCATAATGATGACTAAAGAAAAATAATATATTTATCATGAAAAGTATGAAGCTTGTCCTACTTGATTTGCTCCATTCTTTAAGTGAATATGGTAATGATTCATAATAAGTCTAAATGAAGACAAGTGATTGACCAATGAACGTAGGCGTGCCAAAGACAAAAATAATAATAGTCATATTTATGGTAATTATAAATAGGAGAACAATTAGGGTTCTCAAAATATTCCTTCAAAGGCGAAAAAAATATGTATCAGTGTGGTCTATAAATACGGGACACGTTCAGATGATTATGGTCCATTTCTTAAAAATACGACATGTGATAAAGCTTTGTAAATGCAGACTCATTCTTGAAAGTGAATATGAAAATATATAGTATCTGATACAAATTATGCATAAGAATGTGCTTATGCGTGGTTGAATAAATACTATAGCTCACCTCTAAGGGAGGTTTGAGAGAAAGAAAGATAATGAATATTACCGTGTGGTTACATGAATATGCCAATGGTCGCATACATATGGTAAATTTTGTTATGCCTTATAAACGTTATTAAAGGTAAAATTAAAGCAAGAAATAATTTTGCTTGTGATGATTTTGACTATGACAATTAATATGATATGATTTTCTCCGTAAAGGAAACATTCACCATATGGATGATGTGACAAAAACTCTTGTAGCACAAAATCTATTAAGAGCTCTGGAAGAACTTATTTGTTATTACCCAGATGAATAAAATTATTCATTACATTGATATTTTAGTATGTCTCAAAAGAAACTTTTTGAGTTTCAAATATATATTAGACAAAATAGTTGGCATATTGAGACTATAAATAAAAGAAAGATTGAATATCTTCATATTATTATAATCATACCGGGGGAATATAAAATTTTACCCGACTTTGTTTTTATTTGTACTACACAAGTATAAGTAAGATGATGGAATTACATGTCACAAGTAAACTAGAGGTTTACTGAAACAATTATTAGTTGGCATGAACGATTGACCATCCTGGTTCAATTATGATGCAAAAATTAATTGAGAATTCACATTGACATATATTGAAGAAATAGAAGATTATTCAAGAATTCTCTTGTGCTGCTTATTCTCATGATATACTAGTTTAAGGTTGGGATTGAACCCCTTGATTTCTGGAACGAATAAAAGGTGATATATATATACAAAAGCCGAGTTACCCGCCATGAACCGTTTACTATTATATGACTTTCATTGATGCATCTGTTGTATGGTCACATGTGCATTTGTTATCAACTTTTAACTTGGCTTTTGCAAGGTTGCTTACTCAAATTATTAGAGCACAACTCCATAATGTAAATTATGATGATTTATCTTGATAATGCTGGTTAAACTCCAAGTTGGTTTAACATAAATTATATGCATCCAATTATAGCTAAATCATTGGTTATGAGAACAAAACTCACAAAAAGAAATTTGATATGATATGTATTATTTTGATATACAACAATATTGTATGAACCAAAAAATGATTTCGATTTTATACAATTTGATTAGTAGAAAAATAGGATTAATCATTTAGTCAATATCAATATTCAAGGACGGATCCAATATTTTACGGTAAGTACTTTAATATATAACATTAAAGAAGACAACTTGAGATAATAATGGAGAAATAAAGACTTAGAAATATAAAGGAGAACAATAAATGATAATAAATGACTTCCAAATAGTAAATGAGACAAAGATAACCTGACAAGGATGAGATCCCAAGATGTATTTTCTGACAATGATGGATGATGATAAGCAATCGTGTATTCCAATCCTTCTTGGATCGGGAGAGAGGAATAAAGAAGGAAAGTATAAAGTCAAGCTTTATTTCTATTCAATAAAGTAAGAATCTTGTATAGGGAATGTTGATGAAATTCTCTACAAAAGGTCCAATTCCCTTTCTGATCTACATCTCTTCATATCTATAAGGGCACATGGTCTATCAAACCCAAAATAATATAACAGAAGAGAATATCCATAAAATATTCTATAGGGAATCTAAATTCCAAGGCTGGCCATCACTTCATGCTGAGAATGGATGCTTGTACTCGTCCATATCTTCTGCTAAACCAGTTCGACCTTGGCATCGCTTCCTCCTTCAACCTTGACCTCGACCTTTCGAAGTCATCATGACACGTCATCACCATCATATGCTTTATCACAGTTGACTGGGTCAAATATATCAAATGAAGTTTTTACCCATACAAGCACGTGTACGCATCTAGCTAACAAGTTCTGATAAACTCTCCGTATCATAAGTGGTTCAGAGTCAAGAACCAAATAATTTCCATCTAGAAATATAGATGTGCTATATGATTTAATTATTCTATCACAATGCACAAAGATGGGTTCTCAAGAAAGGTAGGGGATATGTTGGTGATCCCAACATTAGAGGAAGAAAATGAGCAGCTGAAAAGGTAATACATGAAATGAATTAAATGAGTACATCTAGATCCTTGTACAAGAAAATATAAACTTAAAGTTCAATGATAATTTAATTGCAACATATTGCTAGGCGCATTTGCTGACCCAAAGCTAAATGTTATATTTCAACTGCTAATGCTCTAACTAGAATAAAGTTTATGATGGACAGAGTCTATGGCACGCATAAAGCGTAATAGACTCATTGGTTCCAAAGATAAAACTCCTTGAAGAAGGAGAGGATGTAATAACTCGACCAGTCATTTTAAGCTCTAGCACGTCGTTTGACGGTTTAAGGCCTTGAGTAGTTTCACTTCATGTATTATGACTTGTACGCGTAGTCAGAGTTGAATTTCGGGAATTTCGGAGTTGATTCGGATGGAAAATTCTCATTTTTGAAGCTTTAAGTTGGAAGAGTTGACTAAGGTTTATTTTTGAGTAAAACAATCTCGGAATCGGGATTTGAAGGTTCCAATAGGTTCGTATAATTATTTTGGACTTGGACGTATGTTCAGATTGAGTATCGGGTCGCCCGGGGAGCATTTCGGCGCTTATTGTGGAAAGTTAACATTATGAAGGTTTTAGAGTTTCCTAAGTTTGGTTTGAAGTAGACTTTGGTGTTATCGATGTCCGTTTAGGGTTTCAAGCCTGAGAATAGGTTCGTATCGGGATTTGTGACTTGCACGCAAAATTTAGCGTCATTCCAGGATGTTTAAGTATGAATCGGACGCGTTCGTCAAAGTTTGAATTTTGGAAAGTTGAAAGGAGGTTTCGATCATAGATTCTTAGTTTTGATGTTGTTTTGTGTGATTCTAGGCCTCGAGCAGGTTTGTCTCATGTATTGGGACTTATTGGGTTGATCTGACGGGATCCCGAGGGCCGGGTGTGTTTCGGAGGGGCAACGGGTCATTTCGCCATGTTGCACTGCTGCTTTGTGAGGTCTGGTGCGTCCTTCTTCATGTTCGCAAGGAAAGGACCGCGTTCGAAGATCTGTGAAAGTGTTTGGCCATTTTCTCATCGCGTTCGTGATTAGGGGCGCGCGTTCGCAAAGCCTTGAAGGAGGCAGTGTTTCGCAATCGCGAGTGGGATTATGTGATCGCGTAGAAGGCATGCAGGTGGTGGGCACAAGGAAATTGTTCTATGCGTTCGCTTTTCTGGAGTCGCATTTGCGTAGGGGTGGAGGAGTTGGTCACCGTGTTCACGGCCAGTGCATCGCGTTCGCGAAATGGTGTTTTAGAGTTGGAGTAGGATGCTCTTAACGAATGCGAGGGTAAGGCCACGTTCGCGAAGAAGGTCGGGCTGGGCAGTGTCATTTTCAAAATGGGGGTTTGGCTCATTTTCACTCCATTTCTTCATGGGAGCCGACTTTGGGAGCGATTTTGGAGCAGCATTTTCATAATCAAGCAAGAGATAAGTGATTTCTTCTCACTCTGAGTTAAATACATGAATTATACATGAATTGGAATATGGAAATTGGTGGAAATTGTGGGATTTTGGTAGAAAACCTAGAAATCATATTTTTGGATTTTGACCACGAAATTGGACATGAAATTTAGGATAAATTATATATTTGCGTTCGTGGCATTATGGGTAAAGTTTACCTTCAAGAATTTTCGAAATTCGGGTACGTGGGCCCAAGAGTTGACTTTGTTGATTTTTCGAGCTGAGTTGAGAATTATTATATATTGATATTGGAGTATATTTTGATTGATTTGCACCTTGTTTGACTAGTTTTGGATCGATGGGAATTAGTTTGAAGTTAGAGAGGCATTGGAGTTGGTCATGGAACTTCGGAGCGAGGTAAGTCTCCTGTCTAACCTTGTGAGGGGGAAACTGCCCTTCCCCCTAGGCGATGTAATTGTTATGTGCTACTAGTTGTGGGAGCTATGTACGCACGAGGTGACGAGAGTCCGTATGTTGCTAAAGCATGTTTATGTCCGGGTAGACCTAGGACTTTATCATGTAATATTTGAATTATTTGAACTTATTCTGCTGGCTTAATTAATTGAATTTATAATTTAATTTGATTTAGAAAAAAAAAAAAAAA
>AWOL01S0142975.1:0-10641 GCA_000715115.1 Nicotiana otophora
GTATAGAGATATTTAGTATTTTTCTCTTTGGAGCTTGTGACTTATTTCTACCGGGTTTTGGGAATTCTAACTATTTTGAATCGTAGTTCTTATTTATTTCAGATGTTAAGGTTGAGTTTCAGCTTTATATTCAATTATTTTGCATATTTGTTAGGCTTACCTATTCTTAGAGACTAGGTGCCGTCACGACATCCTACGGAGGGAGATTGGGGTCGTGACATTCATAGACTTCCGTTGACGAATATGTAGTGACCTTTACCCTTATCTGTTGTTTCTCTATAGTTTGTGAGTTTTGGGGTTGAGATTATTATTTGATAACCATGACTGAGATCTTAAGTTTATATCATCTACCATTTAGCTTAAGCATAAAATCTAAGTGTTTATCTGTCTTTCTCCTCTATACTTGTGTCTGTTAAACTATGAAAGCAACTTTAGAGTTGTCACTATGGAATTTTTATGATCTCATCTAGGTGTTGTTGCATCTGTGGACCTAGTTTGTTTGAATCAAACTTTCTTGTCTTCATGAATCCCAGTAGTTCTATTGTACACGTTTGTTAAAATTAAGTAGTCTTTCCTTCACAATACAATCATGATCTTATTTCTTTTTTCTTTGTTATAAATGGCTAATAACTTGTTGTTAAGATGAACTTGGCTGTTTCTTGATTAGTTAATATCTTCAGTTGCATGTTCAATTCAAAGCTAACTTGTTATATTACCCCTTTATCCCTAATCCTTTTAAGTTATTATTGGTCTTTGAAATGTTGACATGCATTTTATCTTTGTCATTATCTTCTCTAGAATATAGGACTTAATTACTCTGTTATAATCAAGTGATAATTTATGAAAAAACAAAAGCATGACCATTTCATACTTAGATGATGAACTAGACTTATGCTTGGGGATAAACTTGTTTTGATACAATGTGTTCCCTTATCTATAACCTCTCCCTTCATGTCATGCTTAACTTGCTTCTATAAATATGTAAAGCACCTCTGCCTATATGAAGTTATTACTTCACATGAAGTGTTCATGTAACTAACTAGGTATTGCATGTTCCTGTTTGATTCCTGATTTCATGCCTTGTTCAGAACCACCCAGTCCTTTTCCTACTGTTAATTTGAAACCAAATCTGATCATTAAATCTTACAAGGACCTTTGTTGATGCTATCTGAACATGATGATTCATTTGAAGCTAACACTATTAGTAGTATGACTCCGTTGAAATCTTTAGGGATTTCATATTTTAATCTGTAAACTTGCAGAGCTATTGAGAGATTTGATCTTGTTCCAGATAGCTTTGATAATCTCTGTAAATAGTTAACCATGACTGTGTTGTCTCAATCTTAATTGGTGACTTTTAAAGTGTTTAAGTAGTATTATCAACCTATGTATGTGTTAGAAACAAACAAATCAATTTACATTTGGTTTGCCAGAAACAAGAACATCTGTATCTGTTGAGTTGTTGCATATATGAGCTTGTATAGCTTGCCTTTCCTTAGAATGCGTGCTTCTCTAATGTTCAAACCTTCACAGCATACTTGGGATGTTTCTGCTTGTCACGGCCCAAAATCTAAACCGTTGTGATGGAACCTAACCCAACCCTCTAGGTAAGCCAATTAACAAAATAACATAATATAATAACGCTGATGTGAATCAAAGATAAGATAACTAAATTTTATACAACTTCCCAAGGACTGGCAGTAAAAATCATGAGCTTCTAAGATTTAGAATTTACAAAGCTGGTATAAAATAAAGTATATCATCTGTCTGAAATATACATGGACAGATTAAAATTCTAAGGCTACCAAGATCGAGAGGCAAGTATTACCGGAATGCAGGTACATCTTCAGTTCCAGCTCCCATCGTGCACAACAACATCAACATCCAATATCTGCACGTAGGGTGCAGAAGTGTAGTATGAGTACAACTGACCCCATGTACTCAATAGATAACAGACCTAACCTTAGGTTGAAAGAAGTGACGAGCTGGGAGGGGTCAGAGTTCAACTCCAATAACCAGCAATATTTCGTAACAGTATAATAAAGATGGTACAAGAAATAACTCAGTTCATTCACAGTTACAGAAAATAGGCATGTTTTTCAAGTATAACAGTAGATCCCAAAATCTTCACCGAAAACTCCAAAAATATATATAGGTAAGTTTGAAAATTGTGATTCTTCCCAAAAAGAAACCTTTCAATAGCAAATAAGATATTTCATTTTCAGATATCATGAGAAAATTACATCTCTATGCCTACATGTCAATATACAAGTGAAATCATGAATGTCACCAAAAATTGGGTAGCAGGAGGGAATGCATCTCTATGCATTTATTTCCAGTACGCATATCAAATATTATGCATATTAGCGATGAACTCACGTACTCCACTCTCAAAGCTCCCAATCACTCATTATTGTACGGGGCAGGTCCAACCTAGAGAAGATCCATCCATCAATATAAATAGCAACTGACAGTCAGTCACTCAGTACAATTTAGGAAAAATCTAGCCCAGGGAAGATCCATCCCAAGTATAAATGTGTAGGGAAAATCCAGCCCAATTCAAATAAACCAAGGCAGATCCAGCCCAATGCAAATGAACCAGGGCAGATCCAGCCCAATGCAAATGATTGCTAGCAATTGCGCCCACTATGGGTGTGCAGACTCCGGAGGGGCCGATCCAGCCCAAGCGCTATAATAAGCCAAATCCTGACATGAATCAATAAGTCTTGCTGCAGCGTGCATCCCGATAACATAAATATCACTCACAACAGGCCCTCGGCCTCACTCAGTCATTAATCTCTCCAGTCTCTCGGGCTCACAACACTCATGCTAAGCGGTCCATAACAGAGACTGAGATATGATATGAAATGATAAATACGACTGAGTACATAACTGCAATTAAGAAATAACTTATCAGCAAAGAACGACCACTGTGGGTCCCAATAGTACCAACATATAGCCTAAACATGATTTCTAGCATGAATTACAGCTCAAGTGCTCTAACACATAGAGTACAGTAAGAACGTTAAAATAAAATAACTACACAGTTCCATGGAATCGACTAAATCACAATTTATACGGTGCACACCCACACGACCGTCACCTAGCATGCGTGTCACCTCAAAATCAATCACATAACATTTAATTCGGGGTTTCATACCCTCAGAACCTAGTTTAGAAGTGTTACTCACCTCGAACAAGCCAAATTCAATACCGAGCAAGCTAAGCGATGCTCAAAAAATGCCATCTCGCGTGTACCGACCTCCGAACGGCTCGAAACTAGCCAAAAGCAACTCAAATACATCAATCAACGCCAAAGGAAACAATCCAAAAGTCCAACTCGTGCCCACGCCTCAGAACTCGACGAAACTTATAAAATATGACAACCCATTCAATTACAAGTCCAACCATACTAGTTTCACCCAAATCCGACTCTGAATCGATGTTCAAGACTCAAAAACTCACTTTATGAAACCTTAGGCTTTAACCCCCAATATTTCTTTACAAATTCATAATCCAATTAACAAAACGAAGATAGAATCACAGAATATAATCCTAACCAAGTATAAAACACTTACCCCAATCCTTGTGATGAAATTCCTCCTCAAAGTTGCCCAAAATCGATCTCCAAGTCTAAACAATGAGGGTTAAACGACCAACCCTCAAAAATATAGGTTCTGCCCAGCACTGTTTGCACCTGTGAAGAAAATAGTCACTTCTGCAGTGTCGCTTTTGCAACCACAAATGCGCTTATGTGAAAACACACTGAAATTCATTCATAGCACCTGAAGAAATATACCCGCTTATATGCACACGCAGGTGTGACCACTGCTTCCGCTGTTGCGACGCTTCGCGCTTCTGAGACCTATCCATCAGCTTCTGCGATATCACGGGTGCGGAACAAATCCTTCTTCTGCGGCCTTCACGCCAAGCTGCCCAGTCCACTTCTGAAATGGGATGCTCGCTTCTGCAGAATCGCTTCTGCGACCAAGCTTCCGTAGAAGCGGTTGTACCAGCAACCCAAAAATTCCAGCAGCTTCAACAAGGCTTCAATCGATCTGAACCCCGTCTGAAACTCACCCGAGCCACTCGGTACCTCGTCCGAATATACCAATGAGTCCCGTAACATAACACGGACTTACTCGAGGTCTCAAATCATACATAACAACATTGAAAAGATGAATCGCACCTAAATTGAAACTTGAATGAACTTTGAACTTTCAACTTCCAAAACTCGCGCCGAAACATATCAAATCAACTCGGAATGAACTCAAATTTTGCACACAAGTCCCAAATAACATAACGAATCTATTCCAATTCCCGGAATCACACTCCAAATCCGCTATGCACAAAGTCAACTCTCGGTCAAACTTATAACTTTTCCAAACCTTCAAATTTCCAACTTTCGCCAATTAGCGTCGAATCCTTCTAGAAATAACCAAATGCAAATCCGGGTATTCACCCAAGTCTAAATTCACCATCCGGACCTAACGGAGCCCTCAAAACGTCATTCCGGGGTCAAATTCACAAATGCCAAACTTGGTCAACTCTTCCAACTTAAAGCTTAAATCATGAAATTCATTCTTCCAAATCGATTTCGAATAACTTGAAAACCAAAATCGACAATTCACATAAGTCATAATATATCATACAGATCTACTCATGCCCTCAAACTACCGAGCGAAATGTAAATGCTAGAAATGACCGGTCGTGTCGTTACACTGCTCCTCGCCTATATGGGTTTCAAAGTCAAACCTTTAAATTCACTTGATAAGTGTTTTGTTTGGAATCAAATGTAGACTATATGTTCTTATGTTAGGAGGAAAAGTATATTTTCGTGGCAAGTAATGCTATAGCATTCAGTTTACATTGAAACGGCCTCATTGGCATTTAGACCTGTAAGGAAAATATGTTGTTAGTGTTTAAGGGTATTTGGGAGTGGAGTTTAACTCTAGGTTAGGCGGTCCTCCCTGGAACAAGCATTTCCCTAGGCCATTAGTCCCTTGTGAACTTTGAAGTGTCGAGGGATTCAAAGGGAGCATCGACCTTGAGTAGAACTTCCTCCTTAGCCCTTAATTCATTGACACATTTAGTGTTTTAGGGGTTTAATGTTTAATGACAACGAAATATTTTTAATGTAAATTATTTGCCGAGTATAACTACCACATTAATATAATTTCCCATAGTATTCGAATATTGTTAAATTTCTTGTTCCATTTGTTTGTCTATATACATTTCATACATTTTCGAATATGTTGAGAATGTAGATTACGCATCTAATGACCTTCTTTCTTTTGGGAATGTACATATTTGGGACAGCTGAGTTCCTAAGGAACTCAAGCCCAAACCAGCTTTGTTGCATTTTTTTGGAGGATCCAGTCAGCTATAGTCGCGACTTTCAATTGCTGGGCCTACCTTATTGAGGCCCAACCATCAGAGTCCTGTCTTCTCTCCCTTATATCTTCCGTTACTATTCATTTCTTCCATAGCCTATTTTACTACTTCATTACTTTCGCTTAATACCTTTGTCGTTTTATCCCATTTCATTGTTATGTAATTGACATTCATATAGTAGACTATGTACTTTACCTTCATGCTTTAGTATCAACTGAAACATACGCAAACTTTAACTAATATAGGATTTAAAGAGAATTAGTTAGTAATTAATCCTCGCTCTGCTAATTATAATTTGTTCATCTTGTTCACTCACCTCTCGTAAAGATTTTTTTGAAGCCCGGAATTTAATCAAAAATAGCAGCCTCGTCTTTTTCAGAAAGGAAATAAAAAAGAATCGTTGGTTGTCACTAACATGGAATGAAATCAGATTTTCTCATAAAGACGGTAAGGTATTGTCACCCCAAATGAGTTTTCAAAAAAATCGCTCCTCTAAGTTACATCAAGGTACATTTAGAATCACTCTCTTACAAACATCTTTTAGAATCATATAAACATCTATTCTCTAAGTTAATTACTTCTGTAACCTAATAATTGCAAGCATTATGAAATATGGACTATTTTCAGAACTCTTTTAATCATCCATAACCCTTCTATAAACTCACATCCCACTTAAGTCTTACGTCCCTTATATATACACTCTTTTTAATATATAGTAAGCCATGCCTTAGTAGTGATTAAGCATAGTATAAATAACTGGTTACTTAAAATTAGTATAAGTCCTATGGAGCTACCTTAGGTAGATTTTAAGGGGTGTCTAAGACCTTCCCCTTAGAAGAACAAGAACCCTTACCCATAATCTCACCGGTTTGCAGACCTACAAGGAATATGACTTAGTAATTAAATAGGTACTCAAGTATACCTTTAAATATTAGGTTGAGACTCTCTTTCATCAATAATAGAGAAAACACAAGTCGAATCTTGTCTTGACTAGTGCAAAATAAGGTGCAACAGCACCTGAATGACTGCCAGATGCTCTCGTCTCAGATCCTGCACTGTTAGTGCAGAAGTGTAGCATGACTACATAAATAACATGCACCCACTAAGTTTATAGTCTAACCTCGAAGAAAGAGTAACGGGGGGTCGATATTGACACTTACTATGGGCTAATAAATAAAGTACAAAAATTCTAAATAGGCATGGAATACATCAATAGTAATAACGCAATAATGAACAACAAAATTTGATTATTTAACTAGATGTCAATTTAAGATCTCCAATTAACACATGCTAACTTTATCCAATACGAGCAATCAAGTAAATTATAAAGTCTCGGGTCATGTAAGTAATATCAAGTGTAATCGGACTACGAGCGTTGTCACACACGATTTATGTTGAGGTCGTACGGCCCGATCCAGAATAATGTGTACACTGCCGAGGGTCGACCGTCGCGAACCATAGATGCACCTATTATACTACCGAGGTATTCGGCCCCCTCCACAAGATGAGAAAATACTCTACGAACTCTGATTTAACGGCTACTAAAAGACTAATACACAAGGATGCACAATTTTTACCAACGGTCAAGTAACCCGCCAAAACTCAAAGTAAATGAAATTCGGTCTTTATGAATCCTTCATCAAGTTTCAATATAATTTAAGCACTTAAATTAATAAGTAGAGTGCAATTAATACAAGTATTACATGATAGAGTCCTAAAATTACCGAACATAAGCATGATGTGTAGCTATGCACGGACTCTCGTCACTTTGTACGTACGTAGCACCCACAATTAGTAGCAAATAGTAATTTAAAACACCTATGGGGTAAATTCCCTCTTACAAGGTTAGGCAAAAGACTTACCTTATTGTAAAGTTCACTTTCCGGTCCCCAAATCATTCTAAAAGCCTCAAGTCGGTGCTGAACAATCCGAAACTAGCCAAATATTATATAAATTAATCAATATATACTCGAAAGTTTATAATTTATCTATTAGAGTAATTATCCAACCCAATTTGGAAGATTCCTAAAATTCACCCCCGGGCCCACATTTCCGGATTCCAAACATTTTTGAATATAAAAGTTACCCATGACCTCCCGAACTCAAATATATAATTTATTCTAATTTCCACTACCAAAACCATGATCAAATCCCAATATTTACCTAAACCCTAGTTTCTTCACAAAATCCGACTAATTTCACAATTTTCCATGTTTAATCTACCCATACTTCGCGTGTTTAGCTAAAGAATTGATAGGGATTGCATACCTCTTGATGTTGACGAAATATCCCCACAAAATGCTCCCAAAATCGCCAAAGACCAAGTGGAAAATAAGGGAAATGAAGCTAAGTGCCGTAATAAAAAGTCCTTGCACCAGCCGCAGATGTCGCATTTGCAACATCTTGTTCCCAAATGCGATGGTGGCAAACGCGACAAATACGAAGACTGGCCATCTCTATTAAGGTCACAAGTGCAACCAAACACTTCGCGAATGCGAAGATGGGCAGCTCGCAAAAGCGGCAAAAATGTTTTCAAATGCGAAGCCCTCAGTGTTTTCCCCAACCTCGCAAATGTGAATCCCTCCTCGTTTATGCGTGGTTTTCAAATGCGAAAAAAACCTCGCATTTGCGAGACCTGCAACACCAGACTAGAAACCAGAAAACTGAAGTTCCTCCAGCACTCTGAACGCCCTCGAAACTCACCCGAGCACCCGGGGCTCCACACCAAACATCTACACAAGTCTAAAAACTTCATACGAACTGCTCGCGCGATAAAAACACTGAAATAACATCTTGAATCACTAATCAAATGCCAAAACGCATGAAATCAATCATGAAACTCAAGATCCTCTAGAAACACTTCCGCGCATCCGATTCCTACCAAATCAACTCGGAATGACGCCAAATTTTTCGTACAAGTCATAAGTCACCATACATAACTATTACCAGGCTCAGAATCCCAAACGGACTTGATAACACCAAAACCTACTCCAAACCAAACTTAAAGAACTTGAAAACCTTCAATTCACCAACTTTCAACATTAAGCACCAAAATGCTCCCGATTCATCCGAAACCCAATCCGAACACACGCCCAAGTAAAATATCATCTACGAACTTATTGGTACCATCAAATCCCGGTTCCGAGATCATTTAATCAAAACATTGACTCAAGTCAAACTTGGCCATTATGGGCCACTATTAAGGAACTAAGTATTTCGATTTTAACCCCAATCCTTCCAAACACAAACCAATCATCCTCGCAAGTCGTACAATAGTAAAGGCACATATGGGAAGTCTTAATTAGGGGAACGGGAATCTAAAACGCAAAATTACTAGTCGGGGTCGTTACATTCTCCACCTCTTAAACAAACGTTCATCCTCGAACGGGTCTAGAATCATACATGGAGTGTTTAATAGGTGTGGATATCTACTCTGCATGTCCTTCTAGGTCTCCCAAGTTGCCTCCTCGATTGGTTGACTCGTCCACTGGAACTTTACAGTAGAAATCTTTTTAGACTTCAACTAGCAAACCTGCCTGTCAATAATGGTAACTGGCTCCTCCTCATAACCTAGACTCGCATCTAGCTGAACCGTGCTGTAGTCTAACATATGCGACCTGTCGGCATGATACTTCCGGAGCATAGACAAGTGAAAAACTGGATGAACTCATGATAGAATGGGAGGCAAATAAAGCTCATAAGCAACCTCCCCAACTCGCCTCAACACCTTAAATGGACCTATAAACCTTGGGCTCAACTTGCCCTTCTTCCCCGAACCTCATGATTCCCTTCATCAGCGAGACTTTCAAGAGAACCTTCTTGACTACCATAAATGATAAATCACGCACCTTCTGATCCGCATAACTCTTATGTCTGGACTGTGCTATCCGAAGTCACTCTTGAATCAACTGCACCTTCTCTAAGGCACCCTTCACTAAATCAGTGCCATATAACCTAGCCTCACCGCGCTCAAAACATCTGATGGGCGAACGACATTGCTGACCATACAAATCCTACAATGGAGCCATCTAAATGCTAGAATTATACCTATTGTTATAAGCAAACTCGATCAAAGACAAGAATCGATCCCACTGCACTCTGAAGTCAATCACACATGTTCTGAGAATATCCTCCAGGATCTGAACCGTCCATTCCGACTGCCCGTCGGTCTCCAGATGAAAGGATATGTTGAGCTCTACCTGGGTGCCCAACTCACTCTGTTCTGCTCTCCAAAACTGTGAAGTGAGCAGAGAGCCTCTATCTGAAATGTTGGAAGCAGGCACACCATGCAACCGAACAATCTCCTGAATGTAAATCTAGGCCAATATCTCCGACGTATACGTAGTCACAACCGGAATAATGTGTTCCGACTTGGTCAACCTATCGACAATGACCCAAACGGCATCAAACTTCCTCAACATCCACAGCAACCCAACTACGAAGTCCATAGTGATGCGCTCCCATTTCCACTCAGGTATGACCATCTGTTGAAGTAGGCCACCTGGCCTCTGGTGCTCATTCTTAACATGCTAGCAATTTAGGCATCTCGCTACATACTCAACTATGTCCTTCTTCATCCGCTGCCACCAATAATGCTGCCTTAGGTCGCGATACATCTTCGTAGCACCTGGATGGATAGAATACCGAGAACTATGTGCCTCCTCTAGAATCTTCTCCCTCAATCCATCAACATTAGGAACACATAGACTACCATGGATTCATAGAACGCCATCATCACCAATAGTTGTCACATCCCAAAATCCTCTATAGGCTGTGATAGCGCCCAACGTCGCCGTTAGGCTAGCCAACACTTAATTATTCATCTTTATTATTTTCGAAATCATAAATTTTTATTAAGGAAGGAAATTCACACTTTTAAATCCACGGTAATGTACATAATTACTAGTTTATAAAATAAATGAAAGGCAATAATAATATATAAATCCATAAGTATCACTAGCATATCCCAAAACCCTGTTTCACGAGTGCATGAGCATTTGCTTGGGAGTACAATAAATAATACAACATATGTGTAGAATGTAAATAAGACAGAATAAAGTAATAGTACGATGAAGATGCTGTGGGTTGCGATGCATAGCCTGGAGTACAGCTCACCATAAATTCTCCTCAGCAGCTGCGCCTACGCGCCAAGGTGACCACCAAATGAACCTGTCAGATCCTGCGCATTTAGTGCAGAAGTGCAGCATGAGTACGTAAATCAACGCGTACCCAGTAAGTATCTAGCCT
>AWOL01S0142978.1:0-14757 GCA_000715115.1 Nicotiana otophora
TCTACAGAGTAGTGGTCAGACCGACGATGTTGTATCCGGCTGAGTGTTGGCCAGTCAAGATCGCTCATGTCCAAAAGATAAAGGTAGTAGAGATGAGGATGTTGAGATGGATTTGCGGACACACCAGATTATATAGGATTAGAAATGAGGTTATTCGCGACAAGGTGGGTGTGGACTCTATTAAGGACAAGATGCGAGAAGCGCGGATTAGGTGGTTTGGTTATGTGATGAGGAAGAGCACAGACGCCCCGGTAAGGAGGTGTGAGAGATTGACATTGGGGGGGAGGCACTACAGAGAGGTAGAGGTAGGCCAACGAAGAGATGGGGAGAGGTGATTAGGCAAGACATAGCGCAGCTTCAGCTGACCGAAGACATGACCCTTGATAAGAAGGTACGGAGGTCGAGGATTAGGGTAGTATAACAATTTATACGGATACAGTGAGGAATACCAAAGGGTGTCATGAATATGACATTAACCATTAAGATTATAGGAAAAGATCATTGGGAAGTTATAGAGGTGTGGGGGTTACAACAATTACTATGAGAATTAATGAGGTTAAGTTTATCAAGTACAAAAGTAGTGGAAGTAACTTCTTTAGTAAAAATTACACGGGCCGCCCTATTTGGTCTCCCTCATTTAACCTATACCCACTTTTTATTTTTATTTTAACTTGTACCCACTGTTTAAACAATTTCAGCCCTTTTTCTTATTCTTATTCTTATTCTTATTCTTCTTCTTATTCAGGTAACAGTGATTTTATATGGTGTTTGTGAACATATTTTAAGGTAGTTTATGATGTTTTACAGTGGTGAGCTGTTGTGGCGCTTTATTTTTTACTATTGCTTAGGGTTTCTTCTTNTCAAGTTGCTTAGCCATAATATGAAAGTCTGGGAGAGAGTGATAGAGCTAAGGGTGAGGAGGACTGTGTCTATTTTTTAGAACTAGTTCGGGTTTATACCGGGGCGTTTGACTACAGAAGCTATCCACCTTGTTAGGAGATTGATGGAGCAGTATAGGGAGAGGAAGAAGGACTTGCATATGGTGTTCATCGACTTAGAAAAGGCGTACGATAAAGTTCCGAGGGAGGTTTTGTGGGGATGTTTGGAGGCTAGAGGTGTACTTGTTGCCTACGTTAGGATAATTAAGGATATATATAATGGAGCAAAGACCCGAGTGAGGACGTTGGGTGGGGACTCGGACCATTTTTCGGTTATGATAGGATTGCATCAGGGATTGGCACTCAGCCATTTTTTGTTTGCCCCGGCGATGGACGTACTGACACGCCACATCCAAGGGGATGTGCCGTGGTGTATGCTATTTGCAAATGATATTGTATTGATTGACAAGACGTGAGGTGGTGTGAATACACAGTTAGAGGTATGGAGGAAGACCCTAGAATCTAAAGGTTTCAAGTTAAGCATGACCAAGACAGAATACTTGGAATGTAAGTTCAGTGGTGAGACTCAAGGAGGGGAAGGGGAGGTGAGGCTGGACTCGCAGGTCATCCCTAGGAGAGGAAGTTTTAAGTACCTTGGGTCTATTATTTAGGGGGATGAGGAGATTGATGAAGATGTCACATATCGTATTGGGGCGGGATGAATGAAATAGAGACTCGCTTCCGGTGTTTTATGTGATAGGAAGGTGCCACCGAAACTTAAAGGTAAGTTCTACAGAGTAGTGGTCAGACCGACGATGTTGTATCCGGCTGAGTGTTGGCCAGTCAAGATCGCTCATGTCCAAAAGATAAAGGTAGTAGAGATGAGGATGTTGAGATGGATTTGCGGACACACCAGATTATATAGGATTAGAAATGAGGTTATTCGCGACAAGGTGGGTGTGGACTCTATTAAGGACAAGATGCGAGAAGCGCGGATTAGGTGGTTTGGTTATGTGATGAGGAAGAGCACAGACGCCCCGGTAAGGAGGTGTGAGAGATTGACATTGGGGGGGAGGCACTACAGAGAGGTAGAGGTAGGCCAACGAAGAGATGGGGAGAGGTGATTAGGCAAGACATAGCGCAGCTTCAGCTGACCGAAGACATGACCCTTGATAAGAAGGTACGGAGGTCGAGGATTAGGGTAGTATAACAATTTATACGGATACAGTGAGGAATACCAAAGGGTGTCATGAATATGACATTAACCATTAAGATTATAGGAAAAGATCATTGGGAAGTTATAGAGGTGTGGGGGTTACAACAATTACTATGAGAATTAATGAGGTTAAGTTTATCAAGTACAAAAGTAGTGGAAGTAACTTCTTTAGTAAAAATTACACGGGCCGCCCTATTTGGTCTCCCTCATTTAACCTATACCCACTTTTTATTTTTATTTTAACTTGTACCCACTGTTTAAACAATTTCAGCCCTTTTTCTTATTCTTATTCTTATTCTTATTCTTCTTCTTATTCAGGTAACAGTGATTTTATATGGTGTTTGTGAACATATTTTAAGGTAGTTTATGATGTTTTACAGTGGTGAGCTGTTGTGGCGCTTTATTTTTTACTATTGCTTAGGGTTTCTTCTTTTTCTTTTGGCAGAATGGCCTAAATGGCACCTATACTTGTGCCACTTTGTCATGTCTGTCCCCAAACTTAATAATTTGCCAATTGAACACTTACACTCCTTTAAATCGTGTATAATAAACGCTTATGATAGGAGGGTATCAGTGCGTGTAATACAATCTCCTCCACGTTGGCTCCCACGTCAGAAAATAACAATGTGTAGATGCCATGTCACATGGTAGATTAAAAATAATTAAAAATAAAAATAAAAATAAAAATAAAATCCAAACATAAAAATCATTTATTCTGATCGATGTTTTTCCCGTTTCCTCTTATCCTTACCCCATTGTCTTATTATTTTATGTTTTTACTATCATATGGGTTTTAGATCCGAAACTTTGGCCGGAATTTTTGCCGGAAGTGACTCTTATATAGCTGGCAATATTTAATGAAGCTAACTCCGACGACTTGTTGAGCTTTTTAGTCATTATTCGGTATCAGTGTCGTCGGAGAAACATCACTAACTCCCACCTCTATGCCGCCACTTTCAACAACCTCCGCCAGAGACTACCTCCGACCACCGAAAATTCTCGCCAGTGATTTCTTTCTCATCTTCAATTACCTGGTGCCTTCTCTCGCCTGTGTATGCCCCAGTCTAGAAATTGATTACAAAGAGAGAAACAAAATCGAATTTTGATTACAATTACACATGGAACAAAAACAAAAAATTGGGGTTTTGGGAATTTGAGGAGGGAAATTTAAGGTGTGATTATCCAAATCTGTGTTATATATATAGAGAGAGAAATAAAATCAAATTTTGATCGAATTTAGTAGTGAAAAGGTGATATCTTTTTTTTGAGTGTATGAGGGTCGAGAGAAGGGGATAAAAAGGGGGAAGAAAGGCAAAGAGTAGAAAAGTGCAGGTAAGGATTTGCATTTGTAGGCGATAATTAAATCAATGATTTGCACTAAGGAATTTGATTTAAATCTCATATCAATGTTAAATCAAATTCATTGTTTACACTCGCTTTATACGCATGTATTTCACACATTTTATCCAACTCAGCTGATTCACTGCCACATAAGCTTGGTCAATGATCAGAAGTGTTTATTATACACGATTTGAAGGAGTGTAAGTGTTCAATTGGAAAATTATTAAGTTTGGGGACCGGTATGACAAAGTGGCACAAGTATAGGTGCCATTTAGGCTATTCTACCTTTTCTTTTTTTTAATTGCAAAATGAATTCATTAGATTTATTATTATTTTGACAAATTGATGATTGGAGTTTGTTCTTGATGATATTTGGAGGTTATGTTTCAAATTTGAGCACATTTGGAGTAGATTTAAGTATTAAATTGTATATTGGATTGTTAAAATTTGAAGAACAAATTCTGTTTCTGGGCAATTTACACTTCAGGCCTATTTGACCTTAAGTGAATGAAAACGTTGGTTACACTTCAGACACTTTGGTCTTAAGTGCATCTGAAGTGCAATTTTTCACTTCATACTTATTGTCCTTAAGTACATCTGAAGTACAATTTTTCACTTCATACTTATTGGCTTTAAGTATAGGAAAATGTTTTTTGCGCTTCAGATCTTTTAGTCTTAAGTGCATCTGAAGTGGAGTTTTTGGCCAAAAACATCCCTCAACTATGGCTCAAACCCAAGGTACATCCTTATGTTACTAGAGTGAACAAAAAACATCCCTTAACTATTCCAGAAGATGCAACAACCATCCTTCTGTTTAGTTTCCGTCAAGAAACTAACAACATAAACCAACACACGTGACTTCAACCCTCAATCTCCCAAATGTGACCCTCAGCCCGATCATCTTCCACCTTCATGAAACTAAGACTTCATAAACTAAACTTTCTTTCATTTTGAACTTCATAAAATAATATAGAGCAAAGTCAGACGAAGAAAAGATTAAAGCAGGTTATTCCCCTAAAACAAATTAAAACACATGACTTTCCCCTCAATCTCCTGCTCAAAAGTAATGCTCAGAACTTTTAATCACCACAGGTTGGTAATGATTTATCATGGAAATAACTCAGGAAATTTTATATTACTTTAATTTTGCAGTACTTCAACTTTATGGGTATGTTTACAATTCAGAGATTATGATAAGATGAAGGTTCTTTTGAGTCAAATAATACAACCAGAAGTCTACTACATAAACGAACTAAAATAGGCTAAATTTAGTTCACTCAATAATGTGACTTGAAATTCACACAGAACATGCACAAAGCATTTTACCAAAACAGGTAAGTGGCATCTCTCACTTAGCAGATCTTAATCATTGTATAGTTATTTCCTAGATTTCCTTAGCAAAGACAATAATCTCTTTCAAGATGAAGAAGATGTAGAGAACAAAAACTAAACTAATCCCACTCGTCAACTATTTTAACCAATTAAAACACTGCTGGAACAAGAAAGAAGAGAAAATTGCGGACTTGACTTTAATTTTACTTTTTTTCATGAAGCGTAACTACATCTTAGGAAGGCAAATTATGTCAAAGCAATAACTCTTTCAGTTTTAATGACCTAAAACTATGAAAGAGTTGGAGTTTAGAATGAACAAATACTTCAATTTTTCAAATTACAAAAGGAGGGATAGAACAGAAAAATTTTGGGGAAAAGTCACGTGCTTGACATGTGTTTTGGTTGATATCGTTAGTTCTTGACAAAAACTAAACGGAAGAATGGTTGTTGCAACTTCTAGATTAATTTAAGGGATATTTTTGATTACTTTAGTAACACAAGGATGTGCCTTAGATTTGAGCCATCGATGAGAGGATGTTTTTAGCCAAAAAATCTCTAAAGTGTAATTTTCACTTTAGATTTAATGGCCTTAAGTGCATGAAACCATTGGTTGCACTTCAGACCTATTTGGCCTTAAGTGCATCTGAAGTGTAATTTTTTCACTTCAGACTAAATATTTTTTAAATTCAAACCTGATAAGTCTGAAGTTGATCGTAAAATAGATAGACGTGGAATTATTTTTGCAAAGTGGGTATAGGTTCAATTGTGATCCCAAAATCAGGTAAAGATGTAAAAGCACCACTTCTTTAGGAGTTATGAACCTCCACTATTGATGTATGACTAAAAATCTATATTTTTGCATATAATTTGCCTTGCATTTTGCCTCGATTTTGTTAACTTTAGTGTGAATATTTGTGATTCGAGCTTAATAATAGTATTTATATGAGTAGGAGTCAATTAGAAGTGATTTGGAAAGTTTGTATGCAAAGTGAAGTAAAAATGGAAGAATTTGGAGGAAGTATAAGTTTGGTGCCCATGTTCGTGCCAGGCACCAACCAAAACGTCGTTGATAGCAGGCTAAACTATTCACTGTCTAGGTTGGCGCTAGGCGCCAAGCAAGACGCTAAAGGGCGAATTTTGTCCTAATAGCTCGGACTTGGTAATTTCAACCCTACACGTCCCCAACATGTATAAAAGGGGAGGAGGAATATACTTTGGACCAAGGTAGAGCATGGAGCCACCGTGGAGGCCGGAATTCATCAGATTCCATCTTTCTTTCATCAAATTAGGTAATCTTTATGTTTCTTTGGATGATTTGTTGTTTTGATACCGTGTCAATATGGAGTTAAACTTTACGTTCTAGGGCTGTGGTTGTCATGAATATTGAAGTTTATTAATTACATTACCGTTAATACGAGTTATCATCTTTGGTTGTTTTTCTAAATTTATGCATAATTGCTTTATTATTTGCCCAGCAGTTGAGTTCTATTTATTACCTATTTTATGCTTGGGAAAGCCGTGATTAGATTAGAGTATAATTAGAGAGAGCTTATTTTTCAACCCGTGGCTCGGGAAAAGATTTCGCGATTAGGATAGGAATATACCTAACAGTCTTGCTTAGTTGAATATCGTATTATATGTGTTCATGATAGATTCAATACCATAGGAATATAGGGTTGATATATTGTGGATGGACGGATAGTATTGTGGGAACATGCTATTTATATAAACGATCAGGTCAACTAGCAACCATAGATAATTCGGATTAACAAGTGTAATTACGAAATCAATAGGATTGACAAACCAACCACAACATTGGAACTTCATCTCCTTTTGATTAAAATCCAACCACAATCGCTTGCTCCTAATTAATTTAGTTAATTACTTATTTAATTTTCACGATAGTAGATTAATAGAAAAACAATACTCTTGATTATCTTGGACAGTAAATTGATTTTAATTTGCTTAGTTAATAATTAATCTAAGTCTATGTGGGTTTGACATCCGACTTTCGAGTCACTTTATTACTTGATGGCCACGTATACTTGCGTGTACTTGAGGAACCAATAAGTTTTTGCCGTCGTTGCCGGGGAATTAGTTATTGTTTATCTAAGTTAAGATTTTATTCGTTATTTTTTTAAGTTTTAACTTTTAGTTTGCTTTATTTTTATTAACGCAGGCTCTTCTCTTGAATGCAGATGAGTAGAAGTGCGAATAACCTCCTTCCACTTGATCCTGAAATAGAACAAACACTTCACAGGTTAAGGAGGGAAGTCGAAGCTAGAACTAAAACAGAAGGAGAGTTGGAAATCATAGTTCAACCTTAACCACTAGAGATGGCAGGTAATGAAGAGCGACATGTGATCGAGTCCGCAAGGCCTAATCTTGCTAATATGATACATAGCATCTTGGAATGAAAATTATTTGAATGATGGCTATTCTTACTTTGATGATCTTTGTCCTTATTGTAGAGGACCCCACTAGTGAAAAAATTATCAAAATATTTTCAGGAGGGAGTTCGGTGCACCATCTCAATCTTGAGTGAAATATTTATAATATGTGTGGTGGTCAAGATGACCATTGGGATGGTTGTCCTAATTTATTTTATTATTTTTCGAGCTCTTATTATGATGTTTCTGATAATTTTTGTGAGTTTGATAGGAACAAAGTGGAGAATATGGAATATGATGCTCAGACTATGGACATGTTGAGGCAATTAGTGGAATAAATTGTTGAACGCCGAAAAGACTTTGAAAATCTCAAGGCAACAATCAAGAGAATGGAGGCTAAAGTGAGTGAAATGGCTGAGCTGTGTACGGTCCAACAGTCAATTGTAGAGGATAGTGGTCATGAGTTTTGTGAAGTTGAAGAAGAATTTGAGACCCAATCTGTGGAGCAAGAAGTAAAATTCCAAGAAGTACATGATATCGAACGTGCTGCCTATATTAGGGATATATTGAAGCAAGTAGCATAGCAACAGGACGAACTCAGACAAACTATGAAAAGAATGAGTGCATCAATCATAAGAATGAAGGCCAATGAAGAAGACTTTACTGAAGAGAGCAAGTTTCAGCAGGAGGAAAATTTTGAAGAAGTGGAGATTTTGAGCCAAATTTGGCTAATGAAACAAGCTGAACGTTTAGAAATATATGAGGCTCGACGTGAGGAAATTACATATGGGATGAAACAGTTAATAGAAGGAAGAGCTGAACTGGGACAAGAGATCGAAAAAATTGGCATTGTTATTCACGACTTGGGAGATCAATTGAATGCAAAGGTTGATCCGTCCAACGCCCAACAAAATAGTTATGAGTTGTGTGAAGCTGAAAATGAGCTTATACGCCAAATTGAGGAGCAAAAAGTGGAGAGTCAGTCATTCAACCATGTTTTTATTGATGATGCCGAAGTTGAGAAAATTGCATTAGAGTCAAGTGAGGAAGCGGATAATATTATTATTGATGACTTTAGTGCAAGTGAAAGTGAGGATGTCAAAGATGATGCAGTTTTAGAGTTGGGGCATACTGGTCCTCACTCCACGCATTTTTCGACATTGTGTTTGGATGATGATATGAAAATTGAGTCACTCGAGCCTTTGGAGGAGCCAGCGGACGAGGAACAATGTGCTTACATTCTTGAATTATTCATGCAGAGAGAAAGAATTACATACCTCATCTGAAGGCCAAGAAGTGTAGAATGCGATGTTGGTTACTTGGCCCAATTAGATTTGTTTCACCACCCCAGGATGATTTTAGCCTGTCTTTGTTCTTTTTGAGCTTAATGCAGATCACAAATAAAATTTGTCCCTATTTAACCCTTTTGAGCATATAGACTTTTATTTGGCACCCACATTACAAGCATATTCCCGTTTGATCTTAATTGACACTGTTTTGATCCTTTTACCTCTTCAAGCACTTTAATTTTGAAATGGGCGCTAAAAGAAGTAAGGAGAAAATTTGGGTAGCTTTCGAGTGGAACCAATAAAAGGAAGAAAAGTGCATTTGTTTTGTAAAAGAATACACCATTAGCGGAAATTATAAAGAAAAAAAACTGAAAAAAGAGAAGGAAAAATATAGATGAATAAATTGACACCTTGTTCTTGCTAGTGTGTATGAATTAAAGTAGTGCCTAAAGAAAGAGAAAACATTGTTAGGGATAGTTTTAGTTGTGAAATTGAAGTTGGGATTGAAGAATTTGCGCTTATAATTGATTATGAGATGTGTTAAAGTGCGTATGAGGATTATCCACTATTCCTAAATATATCTTTTTCATCCCTTAGCTCACATTACAACCATAAAAAAGTCCTAATTGATTTTAAATTGAGTGAGCCTACATTAATAGAGATTTAAATTAAGGGCAGGCCTATGATACTAATTGCGTGCATGTGACTTCTTTTGTGAGAGTGAGCGATTTTCTTTGATATATGTGAGCCCTTAAAATATATTTGAGTATTTGATTTGAATGCGTGGATTCAACTTACTCTTTTATTCTTGTTGTGAGGGCACGTGGTTTCATGAGGGATAGGTAACATTATTAGACTTCTCTAGGATGTTGGGTGTTCAAGCCATGAGTGCATTGTGACACTGAGTCGGTTTTAAAGGCTAGGATTTTTATAAGCATGTCGTCTTTGTTGTGAATATTTTTGAAGAATGACATAAGTTAAAGGAAGTATAAGTGATTGCATATGCTACAATTTAATTGTTGCTATCAATCATGATCATTGGTATAGTGTGCTTCAAATGTGTAAATATAAAGTACTCAAGAATAGAGTGAATTGTAGGTTGCTCGAGGACGAGCAAGAGCTTAAGTGTGGGGTGGTGATATTTGGCTAAAAATCCATATTTTTGCATATAATTTGCCTTGTATTTTGCCTCGATTTTGTTAACTTTGGTGTGAATATTTATGACTCGAGCTTAATAATGGTATTTATATGAGTAGGAGTCAATTGGAAGTGATTTGGAAAGTTTGCATGCAAAGTAAAGTAAAAACGGAAGAATTTGGAGGAAGTATAAGTTTGGTGCCCAGGTTCGTTCCAGGCACCAACCAAAACGTCGTTGACAGCAGGCTAAAATACTCATTGTCCAGGTTGGCGCCAGGCGCCAAGCAAGACGCTGGAGGGCGGATTTTGTCCTAATTCGGTTGGGACCTGGGAATTTCAACCCTATATGTCCCCAACATGTATAAAAGGGGTTCTAAACCTATTTTGAGAGAAGGAGGAATATACTTTGGACCAAGGGAGAGCACGGAGCCACCGTGGAGGTCGGAATTCATCAGATTCTATCTTTCTTCCATCAAACTTAGTAATCTTTACGTTTCTTTGGATGAATTGTTGTTTTGCTACCATGTCTATGTTGAACTAAACTTCACGTTTTAGGGTTGTGGTTATCATGAATATTGAAGTTTATTAATTACATTACCGTTAATACGAGTTATCATCTTTGGTTGTTTCTCTTAATCTGTGCATAATTGCTTAATTGTTTGCCAAGCAGTTGAGTTCTATTTATTATCTATTATATTCTTGGGAAAGTCGTGATTAGATTAGAGTAGAATTAGAGAGAGCTTATTTATGAACTCGTGGCTCGAGAAAAGATTTTGCGGGTAGGATAAGAATATGTAGTACCTAACAGTCTTGCTTAGTTGAATACCATATTATATTCGTTCATGATAGATTCAATACCATAGAAATATAGGGTTGATATATTGTGGATAGACGGATAGTATTGTGGGAACATGCTACTTATATAAAGGATCCGGTCAACTAGCAACCATAGATAATTCGGATTAACATGTGTAATTACGAAATCAATAGGATTGACAAATCGGCCACAACATTGGAACTCCATCTCCTTTGATTAAAATCCAACCACAATCACTTGCTCCTAATTAATTTAGCTAATTACTTTTTTAATTTTCACAATAGTAGATTAATAAAAAATAACACTTTTGATTATCTTGGACAGTAAATTAATTTTAGTTTGCTTAGTTAACAATTACTCTAAGTCTACGTGGGTTCGACATCCGACTTTCAAGACACTTTATTACTTGACGACCACGTATACTTGCGTGTACTTCATAACAACCATTTTATAATATTTCATAACAAAGGGGAATTTATCATTTAAAGTAGGGAAAAGGGCCAAATATACCCCTCTACTTTCATATATTATCTGCATTTAACCTCATTTATACTATCGGGTCAAATTTAACCCTACCGTTATACTATTGGGCTAAATTTATCCCTACAATCAGCAAACTTTTAAAAATATCCCTTGATCTGTTAAGTAATCCAAAATCTCCCAAATTCCTTTTATTTAAATCACTTGTTGTTCTTCTTGGTCCACCGAATAAATAAAGTATAACAAATTAAAAAATCTAAATTAGATAACTTTTCTAAATTCTAAAAGTATTTACAACATCCCAATTTTAATGAATTCGTTGCACCAAATGTATGGAGACTTTGCAAGTATTAGTGATTGAAGTTGAAGTTACTTGGAGACTTTATATTGTCTAATTCAACTTTGTTTTAATTAAATACCTACACATTTTGCACTCTTAAGTTAGTCGATCGAACTCTATCCTAACCAGGCAATGACAAAATATATTTGAATATACATGTACATACATGGTGATCAGCTGCATATAATACACAATAAATAGACCCACTAAATTCTACGGTGTGTGTATGATTGAAAAATAAATAAAATTTTAAATCAATTTTATTTATTACAAAAAGAGAAATGGGTGCATTGGTAATAAAAAAATTATGAATAATTTGTATAGTCTAGTAAATTATTCACATCAATAGTAATTTTTGGGAAATTAAAATAGTGACCAAGAAGAACAACAAGTAATTTAAATAAAAGAAATTTGGGAGATTTTGGATTACTTAACAGATTAAGGGGTATTTTTAAAAGTTTGTTGATTGTAGGGATAAATTTGGTTTTATAGTATATTGAAGGTTAAATGTAGACAATATATGAAAGTTGAGGCTTATATTTAGCCTTTTCCCTTTAAAGTATACAATTGTGGATGAAATAGGTAAAACGATGTCCCCTTTCGCTAACTGTATAGTATTTATCAGTTCTAGTCTGAAGTTAAATCGGAGATAAGAATAGAATTGGAGCAAGCGATGGAACTAAGAAACGAGAATAAGAGCTCAATTCTCCTACTTCACAATGCTATGATCGTGACAATGGATTCTCAGAGCCGCGTTTACCGAGATGGCGCAATTGCGATCCAAAACAACTCAATAATAGCCGTCGGCAAATCCCCCGAAATTCTCCCTCAATTTTCTTCTCTCTCCCCTCAATTAGTCGACCTCAGCGGTCAAATTCTCCTCCCAGGTCTTTACATTCTCAATTACCTTTTGATAATAGTTATGAATAATGAGTTTTCACTTTCCTTAAGATATGAGATTTTTAGTTAATAACCTACTGCAATAGGTACGTGCAAAAGTTAAGTTTCTTACAATTATAACATCATAAATAGTTAAATATAGACACTAGTACTTATGAGAGTAAAACTCTTTCTTTTCTTCCTATTACATTTTTTTTGAAACATTTCTTAAATATTTTGTAGCGTATAGGAAATTGTGATTTGCCATACTCTCTAGGAGAATATATTATTTAAAATTTTGTAAAATGAAGTTAGAATTGAATACAAATTAGATTTTTCGCTCCATTATAATCTTCTGTGGGTGGAGTAGTAGTCTATTAGCCTACTTATGAAAATGTTGGACAGGGTTCATAAACACGCATGTTCATACATCTCAGCAATTAGGGAGAGGAATAGCTGATGATGTGGATTTGTTGACATGGTTACGCGATCGCATTTGGCCTTATGAGTCCAACATGACTGAACAAGATTCCTTCATTTCCACTTTACTCTGCGGAATCGAACTTATTCACTCTGGTGTAAGTGCTATTGGAATCATACTAGGCTAAACTATATACACATTGCATATAAATATTTACAAAATCGTGTCACTTATAAGGTAATTGCAGGTAATTCCCAATGATAAGCATTAATCTGTAACCTGCAAAAAATTGGCAAGTAACATGTTATAACTGGTTAAATTACACTGAGAGTGTAAAAAAATTACATTGTTAGTGCAAATAACTTAAAGCCGGATAGTTTATGTTGTTATTGGAAACAGGTTACATGCTTTGCAGAAGCAGGAGGGCAGCATTTGTCTGGAATGGCAAGTGCAGTTGAAGTATTAGGCTTGCGCGCGTGTTTGACCGAGTCTATTATGGATTGCGGTGAAGGTTTGCCAGCTTCATGGGCTGCTAGGACTACTGAGGAGTGTATTAAGGTTGGCTAACAATTCTAAATAAACCAGCATTGTGTTGAATTTTAGTTGAAGATATTGTATAGTTTTCACAACTTTTACTGCACAATCTCTCATGTTTGGTCTTTACTAAAGTTTGAAGTTTCACTTTTGAAGTGTGTTCAATCAAATCTTCAATTATTTAATTAACAGGTTCTGTTGCTTTCCAGCATTCTTATTGATTCCTTTTTTTATTCTTGTATTGAAATCATTTAGCTTGAAATTTGCTTATTAGCCTTGAAACTGCCAGTAAAAGCTTAGCCTCTCCATGGTAATGTTATTTCAGATTTGCTAATTCGAAATTTGTATATTCACTGTGTAACTACAAGTTGTTGCTTAGAGTTATGAATGTAGTGTTATTTCAAGGGTGCAGTTGCAGAAGGATCTGTTTATGAAACACCACAATACAGCAGATGGACGCATCAAAGTATGGCTTGGGATAAGACAAATTATGAATGCAACTGATCGGTTACTTACTGAGACAAGAGACACAGCAGAAAAACTAGAAACAGGGATTCACATGGTATTTCTCTCTGTCTCTCTCTCTCTCTCAACTACTATGTGGAATAAGCTATCTATGTAAACAAGGTTGCAATTGATGAAACAAAGAGAAATTGAAATCTTTAGTCACAGTCAGACTTAATTATGTTGATGCTTTTGACACACATAATATGAATTATTAAAAAATGAAAACTAGTGTACTGGACGATCGTGTTCAGCTTTACTGATCCTGTATGTTCCTCTCTGCTACTAATAATATTAAGGAGTTGCCCAAAAATAGATATAACAAGTTTTAGCTTGCCCTTCCGTTATGGTGGGTGTTATTAATGGCCTTATGCTTTTTCATTTACTACTCTTTGGTATTCTGGAATCCAAATTAATATGCTATTTCGTATATCAAAAAGGATGCATTCCATTACAGTTGAATGATAGGCATTTTTCTAAAGCCAACCTGTCAATCCCTCACCCCCGAGGTTCCACTGCCCTTAAAAGGCGAAAAAGAAAGNAGAGTTTAGCTTGCCCTTCCGTTATGGTGGGTGTTATTAATGGCCTTATGCTTTTTCATTTACTACTCTTTGGTATTCTGGAATCCAAATTAATATGTTATTTTTGGTATATCAAAAAGGATGCATTCCATTACAGTTGAATGATAGGCATTTTTCTAAAGCCAACCTGTCAATCCCTCACCCCCAAGGTTCCACTGCCCTTAAAAGGCGAAAAAGAAAGAGAATGTTGTGTACGGAATAACGTCTTAAAAGGATTTATCAACACCACTGGAGCCTTAATGTCTCAACTATTCAGCATATTGCAGAGATACCCCACGAAAACCAACTGATTGTTGAAACTCGAGGAGCTGATCATGGAACTGTTACACATCTCGAGAAGATCAAGTTCCTGCAGAATAATTTGCTGGCAGCACATACTGTTTGGGTCAACGAGGAAGAGGTAAGCTTCTTGTCTTTTTCTGAGATCTGTCTTTACTAGTTGGCCTGCTTAATTTGTTTATCTTTTTCAAGTTTGTTTATTGGTAGCATGGCTGGCAAAAAGCGAGAGGAAAAACAAAAGGAACTAAATAGAGAATCGATTGAGGGAGCTAAAACGACCACCTGCCGTGTATACCAGCTCATAGGATGGACTAACATTAAAAGTAAAGAGGCCAGGGG
>AWOL01S0143007.1:0-13375 GCA_000715115.1 Nicotiana otophora
GTTGTTAGCTAATCCATAACTCTGGAATATTTTCTTCCATTGAATTCACCTTTAAGATTTCCGACTTGTTTCCTTTACTTTCTTAGTTTGCTTCTCTAGATTAGTTGTATTTGAATTATCACGAAAATCACTTGAATAGATTAATTGTGTTAGTTTAATTTAGTAATTAGTTAATCACAAGTCCTTGTGAGTACGATATCTGGACTTACAATCCTGTATTACTTGTCGACCACATATACTTGCGTGTGCGTTTGGGAGCAATAAGTTTTTGGCGCTGTTGCCGGGGACATAGAAATTAGGTGTTTTCTAGATTGGACTTTTAGTTTTATCTTTACAAGTTTTTTTTTGGTTTGTAAATATTTTTATTTCTATAATTATTTGATATTTTCTCTTAGTGTGTTTTTAGTTCTTAGATCATGACATCTGCGGATGAAATATATGGAGATACGATGATTGATGAATAAGCTTGGTTGACGGGAGACTTTTATGGCTCGTATTTTTGGGCTTGTCATGACCTGACCTCTTGAAAGTCTAAATTTTAATATGGGCGTAAGGGTTAGTATTATGACGAATACTACCGATTAAGGAAATATGCGAAACGACGTTGTTTACTAATAACATTGGTGAATGATTGGTCTAAGGAGAGAGTTGATCTTGCACAAGAAATTGACAAGTTTGGCTTGGGTGTTTGCAATTTGGATGTAGATTTGAGTGCAAAGGTTGATGCGTGTAACGCCCAACAATTTAGTAATGAGTTGTATGAAGCTGAAAAAGATCTTGTAGGCCAAATTGAGGAGCCAAAACGAGAATACCAATTATTAGACCGTGCTTTTGTTGATGATGCCGAGGTTGAGGGAGTATATCTTATTTAGGATGTCAAAAATAATTCAGTTTTGGAGTTGGGGCGTGTTGGTCCTCATTCTAAATATTTTTCTACATTATGTTTGGANGTGGTCCTCATTCTAAATATTTGTCTACATTATGTTTGGATGGAGACATGGAGATCGAGTATTTGGAGAGATGTATAGATGAAGAGCAAGACCCTTATATTCTAAAATTTGCAACACCAAAAAGGCAAAACGAGATCCCTCACTTAAGGGCCAAGAAGTACAAGATGCGATATCTATTTCTTGGTTCCTTTATTTTCACACCACCGCCCCATGACCGTGACAAACATATTGATGCAAAATTGGGGGCACAGCTCATATCCTCAAAGTGAAAGGAAAAGTTGTTGCGGCCAAATGCACACGCAAGTATAGGCGATCGTCAAGTAATAAAGTGACTAAAAGTCGGATGTCGAACCCACGACTTGTTACTAACTACTAACTAACTTATATTATCTTAATTATCTAAATAAGAATTAAACCTAGAATTATGTGACCGTAATCTAATTAAAATAAAAAGAAAACAAATAATGAACTCTGAACAAAGGAAGAGCAGATTTCTATGTTATCAATATAATGAAAACGATCCAGGGTTATGGGCTATCTAACGTTCCTATTGTATTCTTCAATTGAATTGACTAACTAATTCATCTAGCTTATTGGTTGACAGAGTTAATATTTCTCACAAGAATCTGTCGAGTTCTTACTCGCCTATTCAAGCTAACCTAACGCCTATATGTCTATGGAGTTAGAACTAGCAAGAACGCATTTATAATTCATGTACATCAACCAAGCAAGGCAAATAGGTATATGTCTATCCTAACCACGAATCCGTTCCCCGATGCCCGGGTTCAAGAACTTGGTCTACTCAATCCTATATGCAATCTAGAATTTTCACTTTCGAGTTCAATTCTAGATTCGTAGATAGTATTTAATTGGTGATCAAGCAATTAAATAATTAAGTGCAAGATTGAATAAATAAAAAAATATGATTAATAAGAAATCAAAATCAATATCCGAATAACAATAGTCATGAAAGAACCACAACCCTAGAACGTGAAGTTTAGCTCCACATAGACATGGTAGCCAAACGACAAATCATACAAAGAAACATAAAAAGTACTAAGTTTGGTAGAAGAAACATGAAACCCGGCCTCCACGCCGGCTCTGTGCTTATATTTTCCTCTCAAAAACGTCCTCACTCTCAAAAAAGGTTTAGGTTGGCTTTTATATGAGTTGCGGGCGTCTTGGGGTCGAAATAACCTAGTCCCGATCAAAATAGGACATGTTCACGTTTTGAGCGTCCATGGTAGCGTGGGGCGCTGGCCTTGACGCTCAACTTTTTAGCATTCTGTTTTGTGTGCCACAGGTAGCCCCCTACGCTGCCTGTGGCGCTCAACTAGGCCATTTCGCCTTTTCTTCCCATTTTTGCTCCAATTCGCGCACTTTAGTCCCAAATCGCATCCGAATGATTCCTACACATAGAAATACCACAAATTAGCACAAATTATTATATTATACATTCGAAATCTACGAGACATGAGCACAATATGAGGCAATATACATCAAAATAAGTATACTTTAAGCCAAATATCAAAGGGCAATGCAATTGAAAGAACAAAAGGAATTGGATGTGAAAATGTTTCTGGTTTCAGCACCAGGGCCAACGCGAGAGCAAAGAAGGAATTGGACGTGAAAATGTTTCTGGTTTCAGCGCCAGGGCCAACGCCTCGCGCTGTCCTGGACCCTGCATGTGGGATGTTTCTTATTTCTCCCTGGACAAGGTTTGTTTGGTCTTACACGGTCATAACTCGTATAAAAGGGGTCCTAAACCTAATTTTGAGGATACCTAACATATTTTGGATACAGGGAACACACACCAGGCTTGGAGGAGGCTTCTAACTAGTTTTCTTCTCTTCTTTTCCTTTATTTTCATAGTTTATTAGTTCTAGAGTTGTGGGTGCTACATGAACGTTGTAGTTAGATCTTGTATTGTTCTTAAGATTTTATCATATTGGTTTATTTATTCAATCTTGTGCTTAATTATTTGATTGCTTGATCACTAATTGTATATTATCTACGAATCTAGGATTGAACTCGGGAAATGGAATTCTAGATTGCATATAAGATTGAGTAGAGAAAGATCATGAACCTAAACATCGGGAATGAATTTGCGGTTAGGATATGGATATACCTAACCGTCTTAATTGGTTACTATACGGAAATTATTAATGCATTCTTGTTATCCTAATTCCATAGGAATATAGGCGTTAGGTTATCTTGAATAAGCGAGTAGGACTTCCAGAGAATACTACGAGTAATATTAACCATGTCAATCAATAAACCAGATAAATTAATTAGACAATTTAAGTAGAAAACTCAACGGGATCGTTAGCTAACCCATAACTCTAGAATATTTTCTTTCATTGAATTTGCCTTTAATATTGCTGACTTGTTTCCTTTAATTTCTTAGTTTTCTACTCTAGATTAGTTGTAGTTGAATTGTCACCCTTTAGAAAATCACTTGAATAGATTAATTGTGTTAGTTTAATTTAGTAATTAGTTAATCACAAGTTCTTGTGGGTACGATATCTGAACTTACAATCCTATATTACTTGTCGACCACGTATACTTGCGTATGCTTTGGGAGAAACATGAACAATAACTGCCAACTCTAAATCATGCACATGGTAATTCTTCTCATGAACCTTCAATTGTTGACACACTTAAGCAATCACCCTATCATCCTGTATCAATACCACGCCATGCCTAATAAGTGATGCGTCACAATACATGGTGTAAGATCCCGTACCTGTAGGAAACACCAATATTGGGGTTGTAGTCGATGCAATCTTGAGCTTCTGAAAGCTCAACTCACACTCGTCGGACAATCTGAAAAGAGCATCCTTCTGGGTCAACTTGGTAATGGGGCAGAGATAGACGAAAATCCCTCCACAAACCGGCAATAATAACCCGCCAAACCCAAAAAGCTCCGAATCTCTGTAGCTGAAGTAGGTCTAAGCCAGTTCAGAACTATCTCAATCTTCTTAGGATCCATCTTAATGCCCTCGAAAGATACATCATGGCCCAAAAAGGCAACCAAGTCTAACCAGAACTCACACTTTGAAAACATGCCATATAACTGATGATCCCTGTACCGATGGGACGCGATGCGCGCTCGGTACCTTACTTACCGAGTACTAACGTAATGTATCTGTCAATCATACTATCATAGGTAAATGAGCCGGAAAGGCTATCGTGAGATAACTAGAATAAAACATGAGGGAAATACTCGACTTAGGACGACCCAACATGATGTACCGACTTATACATATGACATCTATCTACAAGCCTCTAAGAGTACATAAATGTCATAAAGGTTGGGACAGGGCCCCGCCATACCAATCAATAATAGTCCAAATCATACTGATCAAATAGGCATCTCCGGAGTAAATGGAGTGCACCAACACCTTCTACTGAGTTGATAGCCTACTTGGAGGATTCTCGACTTGTCTATCGTCACCTGCGGGCATGAAACGCAGCATCCCCAGGCAAAAGGGACGTCAGTTCAAATAAAGTACTGAGTATGTAAGGCATGAAAATCAGTACATAAAAGACACAAAAGAAACGTGGAGTAAAGAATTCCACCAGTAAGTCTAAACAACTTTGTGAATCCTGAAACATTTATAATATCATGCACGTGCGTATAAATGTCATGTCATGCATAGGTATATGCGTACATAACATCATCAAGGCTCTGATGGCATCCCGTCATATCATCTCGGCCTTTATGGGCAAAATCATCAACATATACCAACTGATCAGGTGGTGGTATGTATATAACGTTGTAACCTTTTCCCATATCCCACATACATATAATATACACATATATAACGTCATCTGGTCATGGGTCAATATACATGTATAAATGAATGAAATGCATAAGAAGTGAGTTAATACGATTTCTTGGAATATCATAAGAGCAATATGTCTTCAGATAAACTTTATCAATTACGCATTTTTCTGAGACCCATGAACAAAAGATATAATAATAAGACACATAAGAATTCAAGAACATAGGCACCCCTAGTGCTTCTACGAATAGAGACATTTATGAAAGTTGTGTGTTTGCTCGTTTCGTTTGTTGATATATAGATCATGCCAAAAAGAAAGAAGGGATAGCCTTAACATACCTGATCTGATTCTCTTGACAATCCCTCTAACACACGCCAATCGCGGCGAAACATGCAACGGCGTGATCAAAATAGGAAAAAATTCGTATGATATTCTTGAGAAAGATTGCACCGTACTTCCTTAGAATCGCAAATCTTACGTTGCTATAGTATTATGAAGTATCATATGAATTATTTTGGAGGCTTCATCCATTACTTAACCAACATGTACATCCCTCTTAAATGATGTATGAAAATCTCTTATCTTTGAGGTTTGTGGGCCCCACTTTTGGGGATTATTTTGCCCAAAATCTATAAATATGCCACCTAATTATATACACCAAAAAGTCATTGATGCTTAAGTCCCCTTTCTGCCACGTTGAGGGTGATGTCCCATTAAGCTTATCCACCAAAATCAATTACCTTGTTAACCTCCCACTAAAAATCAATAATTAACCAATTATCCCCATAATTAAGAATTATCTCAAATTACTTAAAATACTAATCACTTTTAACATACTTTATATACCTTACTATCATGGTCATGTGGTACCTTGTATNATTCAATCTTGTGCTTAATTATTTGATTGCTTGATCACTAATTGTATATTATCTATGAATCTAGGATTGAACTCGGGAAATGGAATTCTAGATTGCATATAAGATTGAGTAGAGAAAGATCATGAACCTGAACATCGGGAATGAATTTGCGGTTAGGATATGGATATACCTAACCGTCTTAATTGGTTACTATACGGAAATTATTAATGCATTCTTGTTATCCTAATTCCATAGGAATATAGGCGTTAGGTTATCTTGAATAAGCGAGTAGGACTTCCAGAGAATACTACGAGTAATATTAACCATGTCAATCAATAAACCAGATAAATTAATTAGACAATTTAAGTAGAAAACTCAACGGGATCGTTAGCTAACCCATAACTCTGGAATATTTTCTTTCATTGAATTTGCCTTTAATATTGCTGACTTGTTTCCTTTAATTTCTTAGTTTTCTACTCTAGATTAGTTGTAGTTGAATTGTCACCCTTTAGAAAATCACTTGAATAGATTAATTGTGTTAGTTTAATTTAGTAATTAGTTAATCACAAGTTCTTGTGGGTACGATATCTGAACTTACAATCCTATATTACTTGTCGACCACGTATACTTGCGTATGCTTTGGGAGAAACATGAACAATAACTGCCAACTCTAAATCATGCACATGGTAATTCTTCTCATGAACCTTCAATTGTTGACACACTTAAGCAATCACCCTATCATCCTGTATCAATACCACGCCATGCCTAATAAGTGATGCGTCACAATACATGGTGTAAGATCCCGTACCTGTAGGAAACACCAATATTGGGGTTGTAGTCGATGCAATCTTGAGCTTCTGAAAGCTCAACTCACACTCGTCGGACAATCTGAAAAGAGCATCCTTCTGGGTCAACTTGGTAATGGGGCAGAGATAGACGAAAACCCCTCCACAAACCGGCAATAATAACCCGCCAAACCCAAAAAGCTCCGAATCTCTGTAGCTGAAGTAGGTCTAAGCCAGTTCAGAACTATCTCAATCTTCTTAGGATCCATCTTAATGCCCTCGAAAGATACATCATGGCCCAAAAAGGCAACCAAGTCTAACCAGAACTCACACTTTGAAAACATGCCATATAACTGATGATCCCTGTACCGATGGGACGCGATGCGCGCTCGGTACCTTACTTACCGAGTACTAACGTAATGTATCTGTCAATCATACTATCATAGGTAAATGAGCCGGAAAGGCTATCGTGAGATAACTAGAATAAAACATGAGGGAAATACTCGACTTAGGACGACCCAACATGATGTACCGACTTATACATATGACATCTATCTACAAGCCTCTAAGAGTACATAAATGTCATAAAGGTTGGGACAGGGCCCCGCCATACCAATCAATAATAGTCCAAATCATACTGATCAAATAGGCATCTCCGGAGTAAATGGAGTGCACCAACACCTTCTACTGAGTTGATAGCCTACTTGGAGGATTCTCGACTTGTCTATCGTCACCTGCGGGCATGAAACGCAGCATCCCCAGGCAAAAGGGACGTCAGTTCAAATAAAGTACTGAGTATGTAAGGCATGAAAATCAGTACATAAAAGACACAAAAGAAACGTGGAGTAAAGAATTCCACCAGTAAGTCTAAACAACTTTGTGAATCCTGAAACATTTATAATATCATGCACGTGCGTATAAATGTCATGTCATGCATAGGTATATGCGTACATAACATCATCAAGGCTCTGATGGCATCCCGTCATATCATCTCGGCCTTTATGGGCAAAATCATCAACATATACCAACTGATCAGGTGGTGGTATGTATATAACGTTGTAACCTTTTCCCATATCCCACATACATATAATATACACATATATAACGTCATCTGGTCATGGGTCAATATACATGTATAAATGAATGAAATGCATAAGAAGTGAGTTAATACGATTTCTTGGAATATCATAAGAGCAATATGTCTTCAGATAAACTTTATCAATTACGCATTTTTCTGAGACCCATGAACAAAAGATATAATAATAAGACACATAAGAATTCAAGAACATAGGCACCCCTAGTGCTTCTACGAATAGAGACATTTATGAAAGTTGTGTGTTTGCTCGTTTCGTTTGTTGATATATAGATCATGCCAAAAAGAAAGAAGGGATAGCCTTAACATACCTGATCTGATTCTCTTGACAATCCCTCTAACACACGCCAATCGCGGTGAAACATGTAACGGCGTGATCAAAATAGGAAAAAATTCGTATGATATTCTTGAGAAAGATTGCACCGTACTTCCTTAGAATCGCAAATCTTACGTTGCTATAGTATTATGAAGTATCATATGAATTATTTTGGAGGCTTCATCCATTACTTAACCAACATGTACATCCCTCTTAAATGATGTATGAAAATCTCTTATCTTTGAGGTTTGTGGGCCCCACTTTTGGGGATTATTTTGCCCAAAATCTATAAATATGCCACCTAATTATATACACCAAAAAGTCATTGATGCTTAAGTCCCCTTTCTGCCACGTTGAAGGTGATGTCCCATTAAGCTTATCCACCAAAATCAATTACCTTGTTAACCTCCCACTAAAAATCAATAATTAACCAATTATCCCCATAATTAAGAATTATCTCAAATTACTTAAAATACTAATCACTTTTAACACACTTTATACACCTTACTATCATGGTCATGTGGTACCTTGTATGACACTAGTCCATAAATACGGGGTATTATAGCTTGGACTGTATTTTATCCCAAATTGTCAAACTTCGACGAAACTCATTTTCTTCGATTCGCTTACCCTCTACCCTTTACGGTACTTACTTATCACCTGTTATAAATAGCATAAATACTTATAACCTCAAAATAATCTTGTCGTTGAACTAATTTCAATTATCTTACGACAAATCCAATGTACAATACTACGGGGTGTAACATCGTTGTAATACTGTGAGGTATAACATCATTCCCCCCTCTCTTTGGAGCATTCGTCCTCGAATGTTGACTGATGCACTTATCTGTCTCATAACCGAATAACTCTTACAAATGGTTTTAATACTGTCCTTGCTATTTAGGCAACTGTTATGTGAATAAATCCAAATTCCAGGGCATTCCCACCTTTAGACCTCTTTCTCACACCACGACCTGTGGTCGGAATTCTTCCAATCTCGTAACTCTTGCTACCTTCTGTCATGCAGCCTGTATGACTTTTTCCTTGTATGTGCGCCTATGTGACTCTTCCCTCCAGCTTTTAGCCAGTCTCTAGGCCTCACTTTAGGAACATATACAGAACTTGACAAGATGTCCCTCTGGGCATCTATAAGTATACTGAAGTTCTTCATTCGGTATTTTGTCAAACTTACGACTATTGCTATATCTTATTTCATAGCCTTGGTTATCTATCCTTATAGCTTTACTACATCTAGGTAGGTCATACTATATCCTAACTCTTACTTCGATTTATTATTTCCGAGGTCTGCTACCCAACTCCAGGTTACTCTCTCGCTGCTTCTCATATATGTATAAATTTAAGTCCTTTAATGCTTTCTCATTACTGTTCATGTTAAGAGTGACAACCTGATCTCATCTCATACTGTTGAACTTTTATCCATCTATTGTTGATTCACCTTAATGTTGATCTATAATCTACCACTGATAACTTGACCTCTTATGTAACACTGCCGCTAGGGCTCACGTCTCATCGGAAAATATCTAAGGTGATTAGACTAATCCATCTAGGGGTGATACTATACTTCCATAACCATATTTCATAGCATCCCAATGTGATTCACCTTACGTGGGTATTTTAATCCTGTAAAATTCATGAAATTCCTTTTTTTTCAAATCGTTACTCAATCGAAGGCCTAAACGTCATCCTTTATCTATCACAATTACACCTCATTCTACTACCAGGGCAGCATTCCATCTCTTCTAAATGCTATTAGTCTTAGACTTCTTTGAGTTCATTCAGGCTATACTGCTATCTATAACATAGAGAAACCATCAGCTCTCTTGTTTTCATGGGCTCAATCCCGAGGACTTATCCATTCTCGTCACCTTCTCCCTCGCTTTTTTTATCCTTACTCCTATCTTCCTAAAACCTTGTCGCTCTACCATACTTTAGCTTGCGACCTACACATATCTATTTATTCTACTCGCCACTTTCCTTCAACTTGCTTGCACCATAGATTTCCTTATGTTATTCTGGAACATCAAGCGAGACATTACATCGTCTCTAACTCTTCTTTACTCTCTTAACTAGACCTCTCGGTACCCAGAAACCATAGGCTGGAAGATATGCCACTAATGACACCGCTATCATTCCTGGATACTGAATCCCAGCACTTCTAGCCCACTATCTGAAGTATGGATTATTCACAACCTTCTGCACCCGAGTATCTCGTACGATGTTCACCTTTACCTTACTTACCTTAAAATCTCACATTGTATCTTCTATCTCTTTCATAACACCCCTTCCACATATGTATAATTCACATCCACAACTTAAAGCTCTCTTATAATACTTGCGTCTCTGATGCATACACAATCCGGCGGGAGCTCTATACTAACTTCTTATGAGACTGGTACTCTTCTAACTGGCTTTGTCTTAGTTCCCACACATGCCGGAATTTTTATGCAACTCATATGATCTCGAATATTACTTTTGGTTTCACTTCCCGTTTATTAGCCATGATAGGTGCCACTTTCTTATGGAGTGCATATGATGTTGTAGTGAGACTGCTAGTACAAGACCATTTCTTCTTCATGTTACTATGCTTAGGTTGAAGCCTTCTTCCTTATTTCCTTAGCTAATCTTTGTTATAGTACTTGGGGACACCTTATGACTCTTGTAAAGTTGCGAGCTTATTAAATCATTTACCAGACGGAAATTTCACGCTCATGTGCTCGTAGGGTTGCTTCTGAACTGAAATTTTGACTGTCTTCCCAGTGGGACTCTCTTTTATTTTCGTAACACTCATACGGTACCTTTAACTACCCCAAATCATATCTGAATATTTCTCAAGGGTCACAATGTCATATCTACGAGACTGAATTCCCTATGTTAGGGTTCACTGCATTTATCTTGCATGATCTGTTGATTTATCTATAACCTCTTGTCTAGCCATAACTAGACTCTTCCTGAATCAACTACTAACTAATCGTTGGTCCATTCTCATATCTATATTCCAAATAATCTCTCTTGGGATATGTCCTTTATTTTAACATACCTCTTGCACCAGCTCCAGATGTATCAAGTGTCCATTCACACTTATTTATCAATAACATCCTGGCCGGGAACTCTTAGTGCCTCTCCCCAGTGTCGTGCTTGCATAATGTTCTAGAGTAGCGATATATCTATAGGATCTGAATAAATGCAACCTCATCCCTTTCGCCTTTTTACCACATTCTTCCTTTACTATTCCATAGTTACATGAACCACTTAACTCTGACTTAATACCACATCACACCATATTTCCCCCTTTAGGGGAGTACTAAGATTTAGTGCTATGGCGATCTACCTATAGATATTTTACCTATTCATCTTTGGCGTCTTTTCACATCATCGATGAACCTGACTCACCTTGCGAAAATCCTTCTGTACGAAGGATAACAAAATTCCTTATTCACGAGGGAGACACCTAGTGTAACTGGCACACATAGTCCCTTAAGCTTAACTTTGCTCACATTGCTTGCTTTAGGGAAGAGTCTTCCTGAATGACCTTTAAAGGTTATTCTTCTGTCATCCATTCTATTATCGCCGGAACATAATCTTTGAAATTCTCATGATGTTGACTATTATAAAATCACTCAGTCCCTAATTCATGTTTAATTTATTTTATTCACCAGCCCATACTGATTTCTATTACTCTGGGGTCTAACTTTTCCTTCTGGTAGTCGCGTTGGAGTCACGAACTTAGTTCTCAAAATGAGAATATGATTTTATGTCCTATACTCTTTTGTTGTCTCAAGGCCTATCACCTCTTGTCTTTTTCTTCACTTGATTGTAGACTCTGTAATACTGTCATTTTTGTTTTGATCTACCGTTGTCATCCATGTATCACATCTTACTCATAATGCTTCATTATCTCTCTTCTTATTTCCCTGCTAATATTTCTGTCTATCACTTTATTTTGAAAACTTCAACAAGACATTCTTTTGCTTTTAGCTCTCCTTTCTCCATCCACTGGCTCTTCGGGTTGCCTAACATTCTCTCTCTACTAGGGATGGGAGCCACACTAAGATAATATTTATCCCTTCCAGGCTTCTGGTGCCTATCTTTGCGAAATTTTTTTTTTTGAACATTCTAGCATTCATATCTAGCTATACTATTCTAGAGTGCCTGTCTCTTATACACATCTTCTCCCTCGCTTTTTTTATCCTTACTCCTATCTTCCTAAAACCTTGTCGCTCTACCATACTTTAGCTTGCGACCTACACATATCTATTTATTCTACTCGCCACTTTCCTTCAACTTGCTTGCACCATAGATTTCCTTATGTTATTCTGGAACATCAAGCGAGACATTACATCGTCTCTAACTCTTCTTTACTCTCTTAACTAGACCTCTCGGTACCCAGAAACCATAGGCTGGAAGATATGCCACTAATGACACCGCTATCATTCCTGGATACTGAATCCCAGCACTTCTAGCCCACTATCTGAAGTATGGATTATTCACAACCTTCTGCACCCGAGTATCTCGTACGATGTTCACCTTTACCTTACTTACCTTAAAATCTCACATTGTATCTTCTATCTCTTTCATAACACCCCTTCCACATATGTATAATTCACATCCACAACTTAAAGCTCTCTTATAATACTTGCGTCTCTGATGCATACACAATCCGGCGGGAGCTCTATACTAACTTCTTATGAGACTGGTACTCTTCTAACTGGCTTTGTCTTAGTTCCCACACATGCCGGAATTTTTATGCAACTCATATGATCTCGAATATTACTTTTGGTTTCACTTCCCGTTTATTAGCCATGATAGGTGCCACTTTCTTATGGAGTGCATATGATGTTGTAGTGAGACTGCTAGTACAAGACCATTTCTTCTTCATGTTACTATGCTTAGGTTGAAGCCTTCTTCCTTATTTCCTTAGCTAATCTTTGTTATAGTACTTGGGGACACCTTATGACTCTTGTAAAGTTGCGAGCTTATTAAATCATTTACCAGACGGAAATTTCACGCTCATGTGCTCGTAGGGTTGCTTCTGAACTGAAATTTTGACTGTCTTCCCAGTGGGACTCTCTTTTATTTTCGTAACACTCATACGGTACCTTTAACTACCCCAAATCATATCTGAATATTTCTCAAGGGTCACAATGTCATATCTACGAGACTGAATTCCCTATGTTAGGGTTCACTGCATTTATCTTGCATGATCTGTTGATTTATCTATAACCTCTTGTCTAGCCATAACTAGACTCTTCCTGAATCAACTACTAACTAATCGTTGGTCCATTCTCATATCTATATTCCAAATAATCTCTCTTGGGATATGTCCTTTATTTTAACATACCTCTTGCACCAGCTCCAGATGTATCAAGTGTCCATTCACACTTATTTATCAATAACATCCTGGCCGGGAACTCTTAGTGCCTCTCCCCAGTGTCGTGCTTGCATAATGTTCTAGAGTAGCGATATATCTATAGGATCTGAATAAATGCAACCTCATCCCTTTCGCCTTTTTACCACATTCTTCCTTTACTATTCCATAGTTACATGAACCACTTAACTCTGACTTA
>AWOL01S0143038.1:0-12146 GCA_000715115.1 Nicotiana otophora
TTCAATTTGATTTTCTCCTTTCGAGAGTTTTTGATTTCAAAGCATCAGCCACCATGGCCAGTCGGGGTTGACGTGATGCCCCTGCCGAGGTTGTGTGCTTTTTCAATGTATCTGTTCGCTTCAAACGAGAGCCTTGTAATCAGACTTACCATCCTTTCTTTGCCTTTATTTTGACACGACGTTATACTGAAAGGGATTCAAAGAAAACAATAATGGAATGGAGAATGAGTTTAAACAAGAGGTATCCATTTCGGGGAACAGAAATTAAAGGACTTATCCGAGAGTACATGCGGACTTCAATGAACATGACATGCCTTTTGGAATGGATGCATGATCTGTGTAAACCGTCCGACTCTCAGCAATTCAACACAACTTTTGCCTTGAAACCGAGAAACCTTGCCCATGACTGTGTCGATACCAATGGCTGTGAAGATCCTCTTTTCGATCAGTAGTGCTCTTTGCGGATTTTCACTAACTGACCTGTCTCATTTATCTTCTCACCATCGCCTTATAGTGCCCTTTACGGGTTTTCACTAACAAGACTCTCTTATTTTTATTTTCTCTACTCGACATCGCCCTACGATGCCCGTGAGGGTTTTCACCAATAAGACACTCTTATTTTATTTCTCTCATTTTGTTGTATCAGATCCAAGTAATTGTATCCTCCAATTCTTGAACATTCTCGTTGATTGAACGGAAGGACTTGAAAAGGATTTGGGTAAAAAGGATTTGGATTGAATTACAACTTTGGAACCTTTCAGGCGAAACCGTCGCCGAACCAATGTGACATCTGCCCCAGTTTTAATTTTTGGGGAAATGTGGGTTTTTGTTTTGGTGTGACTGAACCCCAGAGAGAGGCTGCCTACGTATCCTTTCGGAATCAAGTCGAACGTAGTTCAAGGAATATGAACTTGTTTTATTTTTTGTTTTGTTTTTCTTCTGTTTTGTTTTCATTTCTCTTTTTTTTTTAATTTGTTTTTTTTCTTCTTTTTTTTAATAACTCCATCAGGTTCCAAAGAGGGTAATCAAAGAAAGGTAACTGACTCTAAAGATTGACAAAAGGGTTAATGATGTTTGGGTAGCGAGAATAAAAGCCTTCGTCATCCCAATCAGAGAACATTAATGCGACATAGAGGGTCGAACATAGTACCTTTTGACTGTATCCGTATTGACGGTTGTTTCGGGGATATTTTCTTCGATGCTTCCCTAGGTACAACGCTCTCTTTTGCAGTACTCTCATTACAATATATGGACCTTTTCAATTTGGAGCCAGTTTTCCTTTAGCTTCTTCATGAGATGGGAGGATACGTCTCAGAATGAATTGTCCTATTTCAAATTTTCTGGCCCGCACTTTCTTATTGTAGACACGGGCCATTCTTTGTTGGTACAACTGCCTGTGGCAAACTGCGACCAATCGTTTTTCATCAATCAATGTCAATTGTTTCAAATCGATTCTTGACCCAATCTTTATCCTCAATCTCGGCTTCAACAATGATCCGAAGAGAGGGAATTTTAACTTCTTCCGATTTCATTTGGACTTGACTAGCCTATTATTCTAATTCTTTATTTATTTCCTTACAAGCCTTATCTTCAACATATTCTGCTTCTTGATTCATTATTTCGGGGTCTGACAACGTTTTAAGATCTGGGCATGACGTCCACAAGCATGTCATGTTATTAAAATCTACATTAACAGAACTGGAAAGAGAATAAGAAAGATGACAAGATTAAGAAAGACATTCCTAGACAATGAAATATTAATTTCATTTAATTGATTTTTCTTTTTGAATTTGATTTTTTTTTTTGAATTTTAAATATAGAAGGGTTTTCATCGGAAAGTAAGACAATAATGTAAAACATCTGGATTACACCCTGAAATAATTCGAAATCAGAAAAGACAGCAAGACCGGCTACCGAGACTCCCGTCTGATAGAGAACTTTTCAGGTTTGGCAAACTATTTTTTTTTTTTGGCTTTTTTGCTTTTTTGCTTTTCTTCTATCTCGGCAATAGTTACCGTGGCCTTCAGTTCCAGATCAAATTCTTTATCATCACAGATCATTACAACGATTGGCCCAGTGTTGTGAGCAGGCAACAGATTGTTCATCACATCAAGAGCCTCTTCGTCCCGAAGAACGATTCTTTTAGCTTTAATCAAGTCTTCAACTGCCCTCTTGAGGGTCCAAACAGTCCTCAGTATCATGTCCCACTGCTCTACAGTGGCACTCATATCTAGCATCAGCTTGGTGCGAGGGGGACTCGGGGTTTGGCCGATTCGGTGCCATTGGCTGCAGCAAACCTAGGCCGATTACCTTTTGAAACAAACTTGAATATGATTCACCAAAGGGGTGAACTGATTCCTTCTGAGGGACTCTCTTGTGCGAGAATTGTATTGGGAAATATTTGGTTGGGGATTATATAGAGCTTGGTAGGGACGGGCATTTCAGGGATGTGGAGCTCGATTTTGTGTATAATGCTCTAGTCGCATGTAAGGTTGCGCATTCATCAGCGCACCATGACATAAGTATCATCTTGATGGGGATAATAGTGTTGTGGGGCCTTAGGAAGCATATATGATTGGTTGAATGACCTGTGGGGCCCCCTCGAGCTCGAATCCATCATGGCTCCCTCTTCCCTCCTTTCTGTGAACCATTTTGCACGGTCTGTGATGTGGCTTTAAAGGCATCATGCCTCAAGATTCGGCTCATTTTTAAAATATTTTCGACTATCTCCCCAATTTTGATAGCCTCGGTGAATGGTCTACCCATAGCAGACATCATGTTCTGAAAGTAGTCCGCCTCTTGGGCCTGTAGGAAAACCGTAACCATTTCTGATTCGTCCATGGGAGGCTTTACCATGGCGGTTTGCTCGCGCCATTTAACAGCATATTCACGAAAACTTTCCGTGATTTTCTTTTTCAAATTGGACAAACAGTTCTCTTTTTGGTTTGTTTTTCTTACTTTTGCTTTCTTTTTCTCTTTGTTTTTCTTTATTATTTTAGTCACTCTTTTCTTTTTCTTTTTCTTTTTTTTTCACTCAATTGTTTTTTCACTCAACTTATTTAGTGGCAATGATTGAATCCGATGGGGATACCTACGTATCATGACACCGCATGAATCAGATCAATACGTAGTTCAGGAAGATCAGGAATAAAGAAAATAAATTAACTCTTTTTTTTGAATTATTTTTTAATTTCCGAAATAAAGAATTATAAAGAAAGAAAATATTTTTAGAATTTGATTTATTTTTTTTGTTTTGAGAATTTTTTAAAAGAAAGACTTCTACAGAAAAAAAACTTCTAAAATTTTATTTTTTAGATTTTGATATGATTTTCTTTTTCAAATGAAAGGCTTTTAAAAAAAAAGAAAGAAAATATTTTTGATTTTAATTTTTTTTATTTGGGAATTTTCTAAGGAAAGACTTTTAAAGAAGAAAGAAAATATTTTTGAATTTTTATTTTTTTTTCTTTTTTGTAAATTTCAAAAGAAAGAAAATATATTTTTGGATTTTAATTTATTTATTTTTTTGAATTTTGGTGAGAAAGACTTTTTTTTTTAAAAAGGAAGATAATATTTTTGGATTTTTGATCTAAAAAAACACTAATGAAGAAGGAATTAAAGGAAAATATCTTTTTGGAATTTTCAAAATTAGGGGGCGNTCAAATTTTTTGGGCCGCACTTTCTTGTTGTAGGCACTGGCCATTCTTTGCTGGTACAACTGCCCGTGACAAACTGCAGCCAATCGCTTTTCATCAATCAGTGTCAATTGTTCCAATCGATTCTTGACCCAGTTTTTATCCTCAATCTCGGCTTCAACAATGATCTAAAGAGAGGGAATTTCAACTACTTCTGATTTCATTCGGACTTGGCCTAGGCCTACTGTTCCAATTCTTTATTTATTTTCTCACAAGCCTTATCTTCAACACATTCTGCTTCTTGATTCATTATTTCGAGGTCTAACAACATTTTAGGATATGGGCATGAAGTCCGAAAGCATGTCATGTTATTAAAACTTGCATTAACAAAACTTTAAAGAGAATAAGGAAGATGACAAGATTAAGAAAAGAGACATTCCTGTACCATGAAATATTAATTTCATTTGATTTGATTTTTTCTTCTTAATTTTTAAAGATAGAAGGGTTTACATCAGAAAGTAAGAAAGTAAAACGTCCGGAATACACCCTTGAAATAATTCAGACACAGAAAAGATAGCTAGACCGGCTACCGAGACTCCCATCTGGCAGAGAACTTTTCAAGTTTGGCGCCCGTTTTTAGGTTTCTCTTCTGCCGTGACAATGGCTACTGTGACTTTCAGTGCTTGATCAAATTCCTCATCTTCACAGATACTGGCCCATTGGTGTGAGTAGGCAGAGGATTGTTCATCATATTATGGGCCTATTTATCCATAAATACTATTGCCTTGACCTCGACGAGGTCTTCCACTACTCTCTTAAGAATCCAACAGTCTTTTGTATCATGTCCCACAACTCCAGAGTGGTATTCACATCTAGCGTTAGCCCGGTGCACCGGTTCGGGGCTATTGGCTGTAGTAGACCTAGCCTAACAAGCATTTTGGAACAAGCTCGAGTATGATTCACCAACATGGGTGAACTCATTCCTTCTAGGGAGGCTCTTTTTTCTTTTTTTTTTCTTTTTTTTTTTCATACCTTGATTTCTTTTTTCTTTCTCTTTTTCTTGTTTTTCGCTTTTTGTTTTTCTTTGTTATTTTTTTGTCACTCTTTTCTTTCTTTTTAATTCAATTTGTTTCTCCTTTTTTTTTTCGGTTTATTTTTCACTCAATTTGTTTATGGCTATGGTCGAATCCGATGTGGACTGCCTATGTATCATGACGCTGCATGAATCAGATTATTACGTAGTTCAGGAAGATCGGGAATAAACTGACACATTTTTCTTTTTTCTTTTTTTTTATAGAAAGACTTTTAAATATTATTATTTTTTTGTGTTTGTTTTTCTTTTTATAGAATTTTTAATTGTTTTTTAATTTTTTTTAAAAGAAGGAATTCTAAAGAAGAAAGAAAATATTTTGGATTTTGATTTGAATTTTTTTCTTTTGTTTTTCGAATGAATGACTTCGGAAAAGAAGGAAAATATTTTTGAATTTTTTTTTTTTTATGATTTTCTAAGGAAAGAATTTTAAGAAGGAATTAAGGAAAGGAAAAATATTTTTGATTTTGTTTTTAAAAATTGGGGTCGAAAACGATGAGATTTGCCTACGTATGTCACATCATGTGAGAATCAGACCCGCTTAGTTCGGTCAATATTTCAGGAATGGGATGACACTTTTATTTTTAGGAAAAATTCAACCTTATTTTGTAATAATCATTTTGGGGTAAAATTTTGACAAGGTTTATGGATTTTCAAATACCAAGAATTTTTAAAAAATAAAACAGGTAAATTTTCTCTCTCCTATTTTCTTCCTTCTAGTTTTCTCTCAATTCTTATTTTTATGTTTTAGAAGCCGGTCAATATGCACAAACCGAAGCAAACATAATGTACATGTAGCACATAAGATGCATCACGATGGTCTTGTAATTATTGGGTACACCTGTCCTAGACGGACCCAACCCCTGTGTTGAGTCCCCAAAGTCAAATGCCCTTGATGCAAACAAACGTTCCTACTAGAGATCCGACATGAGGCTATGTTATTCTAGGTTTAAAATCCCGGGGGAGCGTTTTAGACGTGGCTTACCCTAGCGGACAGGTCGAGCCGAGGTGGGGGGCAACGTACGTGGAGCATGAAAGTCTACCCGGCCTAGTTGCTGATCCAGCCTCATTCTATTTGGTATGACCTCTAACAGAAAAGTGGGCCACGCGCACGTGTGCACCATAAATTCAGAAGACTCAGAAGGGAGGCGTAAGAATGCAATTTATATAGTTCAAATAATATCAATGCGGTAAATGAGCGACAATTAGCACATTAGGCCCACAAACACAATAATATCAACAATCAAGAAAGCCAAGTATATATCACATTACAAGCTCGAATTCTGAACCCTGAACCAGAAGTTCTAGGTTCTTGTCCCCAGCAGAGTCGCCAGAGCTGTCACACCTCCTTTTTCTCCCACAAACGATATGTGTAGGGGTTGTTGTGGGTTAAAGAGTTTTTTTAATTAAAGTGACAAATTTGAGTAGGGATTATTTTATTTACAGAGCCGCCACTTGGAATTGATTTTTTGGGTATTCCAAGTCACCTTTTATTTGAATACCTATTCAAAGGAAGATTTGACTCTTTTATTATTGGTTTGCGAAAACAATGTCCGAGTAAGAAATTTTGTTGATCGGGGAGAAGGCGTAAGGCATTTCTCAAGTCCCGTGGTTCCAGCATGCTCGTTTTATTGACTACAACTTGGCTTGAATTAATTTTAGATAAACTGTGATTTATTGGTTTCAATGCTTTATCTATCCGCTTTTAATTATTAAAATATGGAATTATATTTGAAACGAATCACGTGTATGAATCTGTTTTGTTTATTATGCCAAAATCTTGTCACGCGTACGTGTACACAATTAATAGAATTTTATTATTAAGATTGTTTTGGCCAAAGTTAATACATACTTCGGTTTTATTTTTGGAAATCACAATTATGCCATGCGAACGTATACATAATCGTGATATATCAATTAAAGGTGTGCCTAATGCACTCTATCAGTGTTCATTATTCTTCCTATATTTTTTAGATTATTGTAAGGTCATGAATTATGAATTACTTGTGGAAGAAATGTATGATTTTAGATATTTGAATAAATAAACCATCATATACCAATACCCTACAATCCAACAATTGAAGCCCAAACTTATTAGGGTCCAAATCTTCCCAACTTTAAACCAAGTTTGAATACTATATTTTCAGAAACATGATTAAGTATATAACATTTAAAGACTAATTTACATTATTATTTATAAAGTTTAAAGACAAATAAATAAAATCATATGAAATAAGATTAAAAGAATAGAGGAAAGAATAAACCTCTAATGCAAGATTTCCAATTAAATGAGTTTCCAAGAACAGGTACAGTAACTCAGACGAACGTCGAACAAGCATAAGCGAAGAAGAACATCAAAGCTAGTCAACAGAGCTCTAACTGAATCCTCGACCCCGACTATTGACTTCACTTTTTAGCGTGTAAAAATGGATGTTATGAAGTATTTTTGTTGGGTTTTGGTTGAAGAATAGCTAGATATTTCGAAAAAAAGAAACGAAGAAAGAATGATACGAGTAGAAATTCCTTTAGTATAGAAGAAGAAAACAAAATTCTCTCAATTCCCTCCTCTCTTTTTTCTTATTCTCTCCCCCTCTTTTCTCCTCACATTTCTCTTCTATTTGTAGAAAACAAAACTCGAAAATGTTTCATTTTTATTTATTTATTAATTTTTAATTAAAAAGAATTTTCACTTCCTAGTTTTCTTCTTTTATAAAAAAAGTTTTACTTTTCTTTTTTTATTCTCCACTTATTTTTCTTTTCTTTTTTTTAATTTTCACATACTTTTACTTTTTTTAAAAAAAAATTCAGCTACCTTTACTTTTATTTTTTAATTCTAGCTTTCTTTTACTTTTTATTTTTAAAATTTTCACATTCTTTTACTTTTATATTTTTAATTTTCCACTTTCTTTTATTTTTTATTAAACAATTTTCACCTACTTTTACTTTTATTTTTTTATTCCATACTTTTAATTTTCCTATTATTTTATTCCCATCCGAAAATAAAAAATATATATTTAATTTTTTCGTTTTTTTTAAAATTTATTTTATTTTAAAATAAATATAAAAATAAAAATAATACTAATAGTAATAATTTGACCTTTTAAATTATTTTAAATTCTTATCCTATATAAAAAAAAATGTAACAAAGCTAAAAAAATATATATTAAATTTCTAAAAATATTTACGTGGTAAATATTCAAATATAGTAAAAAATTAGGTGTTAACCCTAGTATCATCTTTATTTAGCAAAAAAGCTAAAGCTAAAGCGACATTTGTTTAAATTCCAAGAACCAGGCATCTGAATTCCAGGGAACTTCAAAAACTGATGGTCAATCTTTTACATGACTCTCATCCTCTAGCCAGAAATTTAAAACTAGAATACAAATACTGGCGGGCTGGCTGTTAAGCAGAAGTTAGAGTCTTGAGCTCCAGAAATGAAATGGTTTTACAGATGAATAGGCACTCACGACTGCAACAGTAGAGCTGAATACCAAAAACCATGTGATTTAATTGCAGAGTTTATTGGTAACTTACAGGATAAACAAAAAATCAGCAGCAAATTACATCTAAAAATAGCAGAATAAACTAACATTCACAGTGACAGGCTTATCAGTGCTCGTGTTTAATCCTCAAGAGCTTGCTGGCTGTCAAGCAAGTTCAGCTACATTATCTATCAGTGATCTATGGTTGATGTTTATTGTTTCTTTGCTACTTTGCAGTGCAGCAACTGTTCCCTAAGACTCTGTACAAGCTCATTCAGCCCCTGCATGTTCTTCTCCTGCGATAGGATAATCTGCAATAATTGATTGAATCTATTATGGGTTTATAACTTTACATGTCCATTACAACAGGGCCTTAAGACCGCGCAAGTTCACGTTTGAATAGTCTAATTAACTACTCCCACTGTTACATTTGTAAAGGTGCAAAACCCAAAAAGAATTCGCACAATGCATAGGTTGAGCTGTAGCAGTAAGCTTTATTGCTTGTCTGCATTCAGGTGAGAATTATATGTACAATGTGATACTATTGACAGGGTACTGGAATTATCAGAAAGAAATGTAAAGGCTAATTGCATACAAATCCTTAATAGTAATGTGTTCAAATAAACTGTAGGAAATGTGAAAGTTCCTCAGTAAAGCAGTTTGTTCACCAAATTTAACTTTTGCAGTTTCTATAAATGACTTGTGCTCATTCCCTTTTTAGATCTTTTGAAATATCAGAATTTTCTTTCTAAAACTAGTATCGAGATTTTGTAGTAATTTCTTGTCGATTTCATAAGTCACTATTTTTCAACTGTGTTTTGATTTATTTTCTCCCAATTACGGTTTCTTTGGATGATAGTTTGTTATCACATATAACATCCGGTGTTAATGCATATAAATGAGAAGCAGATTATATGTTATGAAAATTTACATTCTTCACAAGATTTCTATAGTCGAAGCTCATAGTGTCTTTTCTACCCGTCAACCAGCTTAGATTTCGCCAAATTTTTGTGGCTCTTTTATTTCTCCCGTTTCCTTTTTGCTCTTCTAGCAGCTAGCGTCCACAACACCTCCCCACCTTGTTTTCCTCCTCAGATTCATCTTCTATTATCTAACATCCAAAACAGTGAGACTTCACCAAATTCTTGTGGCTTTTTAATTTAATTATTTTTCTCCCGACCTTGATATTTGTGCTCTTTTATAGAACTTGTAAAAGAGCTTTTCTGTTCAAGATACCTGATCAAATAAAATATTATCCTACTATTCATTCATGATCTTAACATCTACTCTGCAGCCCTTTTACATTCCACATCTCCTCTCGTTGCCACAAACTTCCGCCATTGAACTTCAAGTACAACTAGAACTAAAATTGCAACGTTGTTCCACTTTCTCGTTCCCTAGCAAATACTAAATCCTCAAGTGTCAGTATGCAAATGAACACTCACAACATGAAAATAACAAGGATATCAATAGCAAGCAAGATGCAAAAAGAGCATGTAGATGAACTTGTATAATAGTATTAGTTCACACATCATAAGCAAATGATTAATGATGTTAGTTTTGTTTGACCAGGAACACCCATATACACATCAGACAAGACGTTACTTCCATTCTCATTTCGGGAAACACCAAAGGGTATCAGATGCAGATTTAACGATCGACATCATACAATCACTTAAGCATCTTTTCAAGCCAAAGCTTGACCAGGAAAACCTTCAAAATCAGGTAACACAGGAGGAAAGAAATGGCACAATTACCTTCTCTTTAACCGCTTCTTCTCTGTTCGAAATCTGTTGCTGTTTCAGGGACATGCTAGGGCTCGGTTCGACATCACTCACCTGTTTCTGTTTCCATTCAAACTGGGATGTAATTAGGAGCATAAGTAACAGGAAAACAAGTAGCATCGTTCTTGACATCATTACACACCACCCTCACACAACCTGCCAATAATGCCACAAAGAGAACCAAGCATATCTTAAAACTAAAAATCACAATTTGAATATTTACAATAAAGCCCACCTTCACTATAGTCTAACGAACACAGAGATAGTGGTGTCTTCATCTACTTAACAAGCAATGCATAAGCAAAAACTGCATTTCTTGACAATTCAGCATGGAAGTAAGAAAGGATCTTTACTTAAAACCAAAGGAAAAAAGAAAAAGAAAAAGAAAAACATTTTCAATTCAAAAAATTGGAACTTAAAAACAAGAAGTGGTAATTCCACATTTTCCAATTAAAGGGAATATAACTCATAAACCCTAAATTCCAATACTACTTAAAAGGCATGCAATTAACTCAAAATTGGTAGCAGCAAAAATTGAATACCTACAACAATAACAACAACATACCCAGTATTATCTCATACCGTAGGGTCTGAGAGGATATTGTGTACGCAGACCTTACCCCTATCTTATGAGGATAGAGAGGTTGTTTCCAATAGACCCTTGGCTCAGAAAAGTATAAGCACCACATTAATAAAATTATAGACAAGAAGGGACAATACCAAAAAGCCATATAAAAGCAGAATAAAAACGACAAGACTCTAAGGTGATCAACAATGAAAAAAAATAACGGTTAGTCATAAAAACCTACTACCAACAGAAAGCGAGACTGCATGTCAATACCACTGTTATGAACACTCTAGACTACCTACTCTACTACCCTAATCCTCGACCTTCATACCTTCCTATCAAGGGTCATGTCCTCGGTCAACTGAAGTTGCGTCATGTCTTGCCTAATTACCTCTCCCTACCTCTTATTTGGCCTACCTCTACCTCTCCGCAGGCCCTCCAATGACAACCTCTCACACCTCCTCACCGAGGCGTATGTGCTCCTCCTCCCCACATGACCAAACCACTTAAGTCGTGCTTCCCGCATCTTGTCCTCAATAGGGGCCACACCCGCCTTATCGTGAATAACATCATTTATGATCCAATATAATCTGGTGTGCTTGCACATCCATCTCAACATCCTTATCTCTGCTACCTTCATCTTTTGTACATGAGCGATCTTGACTGGCCAACACTCAGCCTCACACAACATCGTTGGTCTGACCACCACTCTGTAGAATTTAACCTTAAGTTTCGGTGGCACCTTCTTGTCACACAAAACATTGAAAGCGAGTCTTCATTTCATCCATCCCGTCTCAATACGATGTGTGATATCTTCATCAATCTCCCCATCCCCTTGAATAATAGACCCAAGGTACTTAAAATTCCCTCTCCTAGGGATGACCTGCGAGTCCAGCCTTACCTCGCCTTCCCCTCATTGAGTCTCGCCACTGAACTTACACTCCAAGTATTCTGTCTTGGTCATGCTCAACTTCAAACCTTTAGATTCCAGAGTCTGCCTCCATACCTTTAATTGTGTGTTCACACCGTCTCGCATCTCGTCAATCAATACAATATCATCTGCAAATAGTATGCACCACGGCATCTCCCCTTGGATGTGGCGCGTCAGTACGTCCATCACCATAGCAAACAAAAAAGGGTTGAGTGCCGACTCCTGATGTAACCTCATCATAACCAAAAAATGGTCTGAGTCCCCACCCACTATCCTCACTCGGGTCTTTATTCTATCATACATGTCCTTAATCAACCTAACGTAGGCAACAGGTACACCTCTAGCCTCCAAACATCTCCACAAAACCTCCCTCGAAACTTTATCATATGCCTTTTCTATGTCGATGAACACAATATGCAAGTCCTTCTTTCTCTCTCTATACTGCTCCATCAATATCCTAACAAGGTGGATGGCTTCTGTAGTCGAACGCCCCGGCATAAACCCAAACTGGTTCTTGGAAATAGACACACTCCTCCTCACCCTTAGTTCTACCACTCTCTCCCAGACTTTCATAGTATGGATAAGCAGCTTGATACCCCGATAGTTATTGCAATTTTAGATATCACCCCTGTTCTCGTATATAGGAACCATCCTGCTCC
>AWOL01S0143050.1:0-20144 GCA_000715115.1 Nicotiana otophora
TAGGGTTAGATTTGATTTTTGATAAGCAATTAAGCTAAAAACATATCAAAGAAAGCCTAAAATTATTTTTCAAACCAAGCATCGCCTAAGATTTCTCTTCAACTCACATATCGGGTAAGTTCTAGACACAAGTGCAATGACATGGACTACACAAGAAGGTCACTTCACATATGACACATGACTCACTAAGGATGGTCTCCTTTCGACTCTGAAACAATGCAAGTATTCACAAAGCCATGAGATATTAGGTATCAAGCACAAAGTGAACAATAGTCAAGTAAATGAGACATAGGCATCATTAACATGTTATACAAATATTCAAGGTATCATAAGAAATTTTAGAACATAGGAAAGATACTACACATGCCAAAGCTAAAATATGTTACTATAAAATAAGGCAAAGGCGCCCAGGTTCATCATTCTTCCTCTTTTTATTCAATAAATTCTAATCTACTCTAAAAGTAAAACAACTACTACTCGGATCAAGCTACATCCCATAAAAGGAATCGAGGCACAAAGAAAAATCACGAAAAAAAACTAAAAGACATATTTTTGTGTTTTTCTATTTTTCAATTTGTTTGTGTATTTTTGTTTAGACTTCAATCCCTCAAGAAAACTATCTAGGAGATCCATCGTCGAAAAAATTCCAAACTTTTTCTACTTTTTTCGTTTTTTAAAAAATATCAAATTAAACTACTACTAAATCAATAAAAATGACTACCACTAAAACACTACACTAATTTTTTTGTTTCTCTTTTGTTCTCTTTTTTTTTCATTAAGCTAAGCTAAAAAGAGAAGGAAAGAAGCTAATCTAAAAATTACTAAACTACAATAAAAATAAGAAGCTAATTGTAACGACCCAACCGGTCATTTTGTGTAAGCTTTCCGGTTGATTTGGACCCATTGATTCTGAACTTAGAAGTTTAAATTTGAATTGTTCACCAAACTTTGACTTTTGTGAAAAAGACCCTAGAACTGTATTTTGAAGGCTCTGATAGCTTCGTATTGTGATTTTGGACTTGGGTGTATGCCCAAAATTGATTTCGGAAGCCCGTAGGTTGATTGTTGTTGATTTGTCGAAATTTGGCAATTTGAAGTTGAAACATTTGACCGTAGGTTGACTTTTAGATATTGAGCTTGGAATTGGATTTTAGGACTTGGAATAGATTCATAATTCTATTTAGAACTTGTCTGCAAAATTTGATACCATTTGGAGTTGATTTGATAGGATTCAGACGTTTAGTTGTAATTCTAGAGATTCTTGAACTTTACTTTGAAATTCATGTGTTTTAGTATTTGATTCATAGTTTTAGATGTTATTTTTGTATTTTGATCATGCGAGTGAGTTCGTATGATATTTTTAGACTTGTGTGGATATTTGGTTTGGAGCCCCGGGGGCTTGGATAAGTTTCGGACATGTTTCGGAATGGATTTCATTGAAAATGAACTGCTGGTGCTCAAGTATTTCAATTGCGAGCACCAACATTGCAATTGCGAAGGTGAGAGTGGGGTTTAGATGTCACAATTGCGACTACCCCTTCACATTTATGAAGTTTGCTAGCTTATGACTTAGTTCGCATTTGTGAACATTTGTCCGCTTTTGTGATGTTGAGTTTGCAATTGTGAAGCCTCTTCTCGCAATTGCGATGATGCATGAGGATATTAGGGTTCGCAAATGCGAGCCCTGGTACGCAATTGTGAGGGTTTGCAAATGCGAACCCTGTGTCGCAAATGCGACAACTACAGCTGGCACAAAGGGCTGGGAGACGGGAGTTTTCAAAACATTCTCTCATTTCTTAACCCTAGACTCGGTAGGAGGTGATTTGGAGAGGGTATTTTCATCTACAAACTTTGGGTAAGTGATTCTAATCTATTTCTAATCATATCCCATCAATATATCTTAGATTTTAACATCAAAATCATGTGAATCAAAGTGAAAATTTGTGGAACTTTGTCAAGTTTTTGAAAAATAAGAAATTAAGTTTTGAGAGTCGATTTGGACTCAGATTTTAAAACTAATCACATATATGAACTCGTTAGATCATGGGTAGTCGAAATCTACCACTGGACTCGAATTTTGACCAGGCGGAACCGGGTTGACTTTTGTTGACTTTTTGAAAACAGTGTAAAGATCTTATCTTTAACTATTGTGATAGATTTCCCTTGCATTGTTTGATGATATTAAGTCAATTTTGGTTAGATTTGAGCCGTGTGGAGGCAAATTTTAAGGGAAAAGCTATTTCCAAGAGTTGAATTGGCCTAGTTGAGGTAATTCTCTTGCATAACTTTGTGTGAGGGAACTAACCCTTACGATTGGTATTGATTGATTCATTTGTGCTATGTGAAAGTGGGTACACGGATTGTACGTGGTATTTGACCGATCTAGGCTACTTATACTCCTTCCATATCTTAATTTAATTGTCATATCATGTTCTAAATTCTCATAGTCAATTTATTCTTACTTGTGTTAATCTATCCTTACTTACCTTAAATGATTTCGTTAACACTTGTTCTACATCCTAATTAATAAATTTCTGTCATGCCTTAGTAGAACTTATTACCTCTTATTTTGTTACACGCTACCTATTCATTGTCGATTATCATTATTTGACGTTATTGTTCATGTTATCTCTTTCATTGTTGATTATCATTATTTGAACATGTTATTTCTTTCATTATTGATATCCATTATTTGAAGTCATTGTTATACATTATCTCTTTTATTGTGAGTTAGTCTTATCTAATATCGTGGTTATACATTATCTCTCTCATTGTTGAGTTATTTGGTGTTGAAGATGTAAAAGTCGTTAACACATTTAGGAATTGTTTATTTTTGAGACATCTTTCTTGTTGAGCATTTTACATTCATTGTTGTTGTTGATATTCTTGTACACATTGTGGTGAATCCATGGGCTATTGCTGTGGAAATATTGATATTGTCGATTGTTGGCAAGTTGTGATATATGGGCACTTTTGGTGCGAGTTGTTATTGTGATGTGTTATTGACACGCATGCGACGGTATAAGGCTTGGGTTAATGTGCATGCGGCAGTATAATATGGGACTTATGTACGTGTTTCTTGTATAGGAACTACGTGAAGCCACGCGGTGTCATAAGATTGGCTAAAGTGCATGTAGCTATTTCGGGGAAACTGTTTTTAAAACCTATTTCAAATGTAAAGCTTACGTGGCGGTATAAGGAAAGATTGTGATTGAAATTGAGAAATGTGAATATGAGGCGGTACCTCAGTTGTCATTCTTTATTTATACGAGGCGGTACCTCAGTTATGATTTTTATTGTACACGAGGCGGTACCTCGTTGTGATTCTTGTTGTTTATCTCATGTTGCAAAGAGCTTTGGTGGGAACATTTCTTGTTGTTTTGTTCTTCCTTGTTCTATCTGTTGTCGTCTGTATATGATCATTGTGGTTCTCTTTTATTGCTTCCTTTATGTTATTTCCATGCTTAAATTCCGGTGTTAGTTCATGCTATTATCTTGTTTCGTATCGGGTTTTTCTCCGCTTTCCATTATTATTCATTCTTATGCTTTCATACTATTTATTTATATCCTAGTAAGTGTGTTGACCTGACCTCGTCACTACTCTACCAAGGTTAGGCTTTATACTTACTGGGTACCATTGTGGTGTACTCATACTATGCTTCTGCATATCTTTTTGTGCAGATCCATTTACGTCTGTCCATGTCGGACGCTAGAGTTGATTTGAGTAGCTGCTTGTGTAGACTTCACGGTATACCTACTCTACGTCCGCTGGCCTCGGAATCACTTTCCTTTACTCATAATATTGTTGTAGTTTTCATTCAGATAGTGATGTAGTGGACACTTTAGCTTACTCTGTAGAGCTTATGACTCAGTTTCACCAGTCTTGGGCAGTGTATTGTTGAGATTCTATTTTCGGAAGATTTTATGAGTTTATTTGACTTGTTTTTAATATTTTGTTTATTATATCTGTCCAGTTGTTATCAAATGTTAGACTTACCTAGTCGTAGGGACTAGGTTCCATCACGACATCCTACAGAGGAAAATTGGGATCGTGACAAGTTTGTATCAGAGCTCTAGGTTCATAGGTGTTACGAGTCATAAGCAGGTTTAATAGAGTCTTGCAGATCAGTACGGATACGTCTATACTTATCTTCGAGAGGCTACAGAACTGTTAGGAAAACTTCACTTCGTTGATTCCTTATAGTGCAAATTGGTTGACTTTGAAAACTATATCTTTGACTTTCTATTCTCTAATAGATGGTGAGGACATGCACTGCGGGATGCGACGATCAGACACCCACGCCCCCTGCTAGAGCCGCAAGAGGTTAGGGCCGGGGCAGAGGCCGATAAGGGGCACGTGGCGCAGCTAGAGCACCTGCCCAAGCTATGACAGAGGAGCCACAAGTAGCTCCAGTTGGGGGGCAGTCACCCGAGGTGCATGTTGCCACCCCAGCACATCAGGAGACCCTCGCACTGTTCTTGAGCATTTTTGGTACTCTAGCTCAAGCGGGGTTGATTCCACTCGCACCAGCCACATCTCAGATTGGGGGAGGATCTCAGACTCCTGCGGCCCGTACCCCAAAGCGGCAGGTCCATGTTGATCAGGTCCCAGAGGTTATACTAATATAGCATGTTGTTCTAGTTTAGCTCGCGGTTAGGGTAGCAGCATCTAAGGAGGAGGAGCTTAGACTTGAGCGGTTCAAGAAGTATCACCCTCCTACTTTTAGTGGTTTAGCTTCAGAGGATGCACATGGTTTTCTTGAGGAGTGCCACCATATTCTCTGCACCATGGGAATTATGGAGATGAGAGGGGTTGCTTTCACTACTTTCCAGCTGTCCGGAGAGGCATATCAGTGGTGGCGGATGTACAAGGAGGGTAGCCCGGCCGATGCAGCTTCACTTACATGGACTCAATTTTCAGAGTAGTTCTTGAGAGAGTTTGTTCCTCAGACCCTTAGGGATGCATGGCACACAGAGTTTGAGCAGTTGTGCCAGGGTACTATGACAGTGTTAGAGTATTCTTTTCGATACAGAGATTTATCCAGACATGCACCTACCTTGGTTTTTACAGTCAGAGAGCGAGTCTGTGGATTCATCGAGGGGCTCAATTACAGTATTAGATTCAACATGGCTCGAGAGTTGGAGACAAATACCCCTTATCACCAGGTGGTAGATATTGCACGGAGGTTGGAGGGTATGAGGGGCCGTGAGAGAGAGGACAGAGAGTCCAAGAGGCCTTGAGGTACTAGGGGATTTAGTGATGAACACGCTGCAGCTACAGCCCATCATGGTAGAGGTTATGTGAGTTGTCCAGTTCACTCAGCACTTCCAGCTTCTAGTGGTGCTCCGATTGTTCCGAGGTCTCAGGTTGCACATTTTGCTCAGCTACTTTCTAGTGTTCCTCCGACACGGGGTGCCTTCAGTGGTCAGTTCAGCCGACCAGGCCCGAGCCAGTCATAGCAGTTACACCCATCGAGAGCTTGCTTTGAGTGTGATGATACCTATCATATGGTTAGAGACTGCTCCAGACTCATGAGGGGTGCACCTCCACAGACTGCTCAGGCACTACAGATTCAGTCAGGTTCGCAGAATTCTTAGACCATGATTGTTGCACCAGTTGCTGCTCCACCCACACATCCAGCTAGGGGTGAGGGACGGGCGGGTAGAGGTCGCCCTAGAGGAGGAGGCCATGCTAGATTCTATGCGTTTCCTAGTAGGACGGAGGTAGTTGATTCAGACACAGTCATTATAGGTATGGTTCTAGTTTGCCATAGAGATGAATCAGTCTTATTTGATTTGAAATCCACTTATTCATATGTTTCATCTTACTTTGCTCTGTATTTGATATATCTTGTGATTCTTTGAGTTCTCATGTTTATGTTGTTGACGGAGAATTTTGATCCTCTCTTTTTAAATTAATTTATTTATACTTAATAATTTACAATAAATATTTTTAAAGTGTTTTCTAGTAACAAATACTTATTTTACAAATTAATTAAGTTTTAAATTTTTAAAATTAATCGCGCAATATTAACATTATAAAATTACAAATATATTTACTATTTTAAAGATTATTAAAATGATTCTCTATATATACACATTACATAGGTTCTATAATTAATTTGATAAATTACTCTCTAATTTCTAGTTAATTAGACTATTATGTGAAATTCGAAATTAGTGATGTAATTTAGGAAAACAAAGTGTTTTATAAATATTAAAATAACTAGTAGTATATATAATGATTATAATTCTTACCACATTTATTGAAAATTGTTAAGTTTATTTAAATTAAATTCAAAAAGAGATTAAAAGACAAAGGCTACCATTGCAATTCTCAAATCAAAGCTAAAGTGGCCATTCCTTAAATTATTTTTGGCCCAATTAGCAAGCCCAATCCAAAATATACCCAGTCCAAACATCCTCATCTCTTCCCTGTTGGCGATCCAAACCACTCTCTTTACACCAATCAGCTCGCACCATGTCACCTCTCTGTAGCACTCAAACAAGAAACACAATGCATCTGAGCCACTGATCCATCTAATCAACGGCTCACGTTAATCTCTGATTTTCCTTTTGATTTTAATACCCGCCCCCAGAGATCTAATCTCAACCATCCAAAAAATTGTAATCCAACGGCCACCGATTTTCTCACTTAAATCATTTCTAAAAATCCAATTACCAAAATAATTGGAGTCATTGATCAGCAGATCTACTGGCTCCCATTCCATCTCTCGTCTTTAATCCTAAAGACCAACCCTATTCCCCCAGAAANGTTGTGATTCTTTGAGTTCTCATGTTTATGTTGTTGACGGCGAATTTTGATCCTCTCTTTTTAAATTAATTTATTTATACTTAATAATTTACAATAAATATTTTTAAAGTGTTTTCTAGTAACAAATACTTATTTTACANGGGTTGCTTTCACTACTTTCCAGCTGTCCGGAGAGGCATATCAGTGGTGGCGGATGTACAAGGAGGGTAGCCCGGCCGATGCAGCTTCACTTACATGGACTCAATTTTCAGAGTAGTTCTTGAGAGAGTTTGTTCCTCAGACCCTTAGGGATGCATGGCACACAGAGTTTGAGCAGTTGTGCCAGGGTACTATGACAGTGTTAGAGTATTCTTTTCGATACAGAGATTTATCCAGACATGCACCTACCTTGGTTTTTACAGTCAGAGAGCGAGTCTGTGGATTCATCGAGGGGCTCAATTACAGTATTAGATTCAACATGGCTCGAGAGTTGGAGACAAATACCCCTTATCACCAGGTGGTAGATATTGCACGGAGGTTGGAGGGTATGAGGGGCCGTGAGAGAGAGGACAGAGAGTCCAAGAGGCCTTGAGGTACTAGGGGATTTAGTGATGAACACGCTGCAGCTACAGCCCATCATGGTAGAGGTTATGTGAGTTGTCCAGTTCACTCAGCACTTCCAGCTTCTAGTGGTGCTCCGATTGTTCCGAGGTCTCAGGTTGCACATTTTGCTCAGCTACTTTCTAGTGTTCCTCCGACACGGGGTGCCTTCAGTGGTCAGTTCAGCCGACCAGGCCCGAGCCAGTCATAGCAGTTACACCCATCGAGAGCTTGCTTTGAGTGTGATGATACCTATCATATGGTTAGAGACTGCTCCAGACTCATGAGGGGTGCACCTCCACAGACTGCTCAGGCACTACAGATTCAGTCAGGTTCGCAGAATTCTTAGACCATGATTGTTGCACCAGTTGCTGCTCCACCCACACATCCAGCTAGGGGTGAGGGACGGGCGGGTAGAGGTCGCCCTAGAGGAGGAGGCCATGCTAGATTCTATGCGTTTCCTAGTAGGACGGAGGTAGTTGATTCAGACACAGTCATTATAGGTATGGTTCTAGTTTGCCATAGAGATGAATCAGTCTTATTTGATTTGAAATCCACTTATTCATATGTTTCATCTTACTTTGCTCTGTATTTGATATATGTTGTGATTCTTTGAGTTCTCATGTTTATGTTGTTGACGGCGAATTTTGATCCTCTCTTTTTAAATTAATTTATTTATACTTAATAATTTACAATAAATATTTTTAAAGTGTTTTCTAGTAACAAATACTTATTTTACAAATTAATTAAGTTTTAAATTTTTAAAATTAATCGCGCAATATTAACATTATAAAATTACAAATATATTTACTATTTTAAAGATTATTAAAATGATTCTCTATATATACACATTACATAGGTTCTATAATTAATTTGATAAATTACTCTCTAATTTCTAGTTAATTAGACTATTATGTGAAATTCGAAATTAGTGATGTAATTTAGGAAAACAAAGTGTTTTATAAATAGTTAATTAAAATAACTAGTAGTATATATAATGATTATAATTCTTACCACATTTATTGAAAATTGTTAAGTTTATTTAAATTAAATTCAAAAAGAGATTAAAAGACAAAGGCTACCATTGCAATTCTCAAATCAAAGCTAAAGTGGCCATTCCTTAAATTATTTTTGGCCCAATTAGCAAGCCCAATCCAAAATATACCCAGTCCAAACATCCTCATCTCTTCCCTGTTGGCGATCCAAACCACTCTCTTTACACCAATCAGCTCGCACCATGTCACCTCTCTGTAGCACTCAAACAAGAAACACAATGCATCTGAGCCACTGATCCATCTAATCAACGGCTCACGTTAATCTCTGATTTTCCTTTTGATTTTAATACCCGCCCCCAGAGATCTAATCTCAACCATCCAAAAAATGTTAATCCAACGGCCACCGATTTTCCCACTTAAATCATTTCTAAAAATCCAATTACCAAAATAATTGGAGTCATTGATCAGCAGATCTACTGGCTCCCATTCCATCTCTCGTCTTTAATCATAAAGACCAACCCTATTCCCCCAGAAACCGCAATTAATTCTTACCATGCCTAGCCGCCCTCATTTCCCTTTCCTCTCCCTTTTCTCTCATCCCTTCAATCCCATCAATTAGAGAAAACTTTCACGAATCGATGCAAGGTAACAAGACCTTCACCAAATCATCCTTCCCTGCTTCTCCATCCTCGAATCCCGCTAATTTTCCCTTTTTGCTCTTGAAATATGAGAGATTAGACACGGCCAGTAAGGTTGAAACACCATTCTTTCCTTTTTTCAAATCAAACTTACAGATTTGTCTCTTTTGTCAATAAGAGATGAAGCCAGTAAGTCTAGTTTCTATTCTCATCGATTAAATTCAAAACCCCCAATTTGAAACCCTAGAACTAAATGATGAAACTTGATTTCATCTGGTTTCTTCACTCGTTCTTCCAAATCGGAGCATGCATGTGCACGTTTCAGAGCTTCATCATGAATATTTTGTACCTAGAGGTCAAACATAGTAACCTCTGGATTTTTGGGCTTTGTCCGATGGGTCTTCCTTCAATGGTCAATTGATCTCCACTCAAGTAAAAACTATCACTGATTCCCCTTTGTCTCTGAGATTTTTCACTCGATTTTGCTATCATCATCGATTTTTCGTCACTTTCCACTACTGTTTTGAATCTATTAAACCTTAGAGCCTTAATTGCACTATAAAAAGGGTCTTTAATGTTCTCATCTAACAGACAACCTAACACTGAAAAAACAACCCAACAGCATCCAAGAGCAATTCTGAGATTTCAAAGAAAACCTAGGGTTTCTTACTGATTCCTGTTTATTTGTTTTATGAGTACTTTCACTGCTTCGAGCTTGAAATCTTGGGTTTTAAGTGACTAAGAGAAACCTTTGTTTGGTTTGCTGCCTTCGAAAAGGTCAGTACACATCTAACTCTTCTCTTTTGATCATTTTATAAAAATGATATGAACATGCTCATTTTCTTTTGTTAATTGTAGTAGTTTATGATGTTATCATTGATATACAAACGTTATCTCCATGTTTATTATCAGGTGCTATTGGTGTGTGGTCTTTTGTCATGTTTCTGAGTATCCTCAAACTGATGTAGACTAGCCTGTTATATGACTGTAACAACTCTTATATATGAATCCTAGTAGTATACATGATTAATTTCCCTTAATGTGCTTTAAATGACTGCCAATGTTTTGCTAAATTTCATAATCCTTCATTGATAATCATGTTGTGATCTCTATCCCTATATGTTATTTCTCTACATTTCGTTTGTTTGTTGTTTGATAATCCTGACTTAGATGAATCTTAAAGTTCATAAGTTTATATCATTTAACTAAAGCTTGAAAATCTAAGTGTTTAGATGCTTTCCTTCTCTATACCTATATCTGCTAACTCTGAAGGCAACTTCTGGGCTGTCACTAAGGCATTCTCATGATTATACCTAACTGTTGATTTCCTCTGTATGAAGCAGTAATACCAGTAGTCCTACTGTATACACCCTGTTAAGATTAAGTTATCTTCCTTACACATAATGTAATTCATAATCATGTTTGTTATGATTGACTGATAGTTGTTAATTTGAACTTAGTTGTCTCATGTTTAGATGTAATCCTCAGTTGCATGTTTAAATCAAAACCTGTTTGGTGTAATTCTTTCTTGTCTTTAATTTTTTATGCCACTGTTGACTTTGTGAAGCTTACATTCCGTTGTCATCTTTCATAGAATTAGGACCCCAGTCATTCTTGTTGTAGTCTAACGATAATCTTTAAAAGCTAAGTATGATTACTCCACATTTAGGTACCGATCTAGACTATACCCCTGAATTTAACTTGTTTTGGTATAACATTCTCGTTATATGTAACCCATTGTCCTACGTGACATGTTCAACTTGGTTCCATAACATGCAAAGCTTCCCTGTCTCTATGAAATCACAACCTCACTTGAAGTGTTTATATAACTGACTGAGTATTATATGTTCCCCTGTCTGGATCCATGATTCCATGTTCTTGTTTTGAACAACCCTCAGTCTTCTCCTCAATGTTAATCCTAAACTGAATTTGATCCTTAAACCTTATGAGAAGTCCTTGTTTGATACTACCTAAGCATAATGGTTTGTTTACGATTAGTGTTGTTATGAGAAAGACTCTGTCAAAATATCTTTAGGAACTCCATATTGAATCTATAACCTATGATCCTACTAAGAACCCTGATCATGTTTCTACTACTTCTGATAATGCCTGAAAATTTGTTTGGTATGATTGTTTTTTTGAACCTCATTGATGCTTTCTAAGAAACCCAAGCAGTATGGTCAGTCTATGTATGTGCTAAGGGTTGTACTTAAAATAATCAACTCACAATTAGGCAGGAACATCTGTAGTCCTTACCTTCACTTTAAGTGTGTTTCCCTAGTGTTATACATCTAATAGTATGTTATAATGTTGTGCTCGAAATATGATCTTTAGGTTTACGTGATATGTGCATTGTTCGTTTGGTATCAAATATAGTTTGTGTGCCCTATGTTATTCTGTTAGAAGGGAGAGTATACTTTCATGAAAAGGGATACTATAGCATTTAGTTTACATTGAAAGGGCCTCATTAGCACTTAAACCCATATGGAAAAATAAGTCGTTAGTGGTTAGGGGTATTTAGTAGTAGAGTTCAACTCTAGGTTGGGCTACTCTCCCCGGCACAAGCAATGCCTAGGCCTTGAGTCCCTTGGGATCTTTGAAGTGTCGAGGGATTCAAAGGGGGCATCGACCTTGAGTAGAACTCCCTCCTTAGCCCTTAATTTATTGACACTTTTGGTTCCATAGGGGTTTAGTGTTTAATGACAACGAAAGTTTTTCAATGTAAATTATTTGCCATGTATAACTACCACATTAGTATAACTTCTCATAGTATTTGAGTATTGATGTTTTAATACATCGTTCCAGTCGTTTGTTCATATATGTTTCATACATGGTTAAATATGATGAATATATGGAGTATGTGTCTAATGATTTTCTTTTTCTTTTGGACATGTACATTATTTGGGACTGCTGAGTTCCTAAGGAACTCAGGCCCAATCCCAGCCTTGTTACATTTTTTTGGAGAGTCCAACATCAGTCGTAGCTGCATCTCTTTACTGATGGGCCTGACTTCTTGAGGCCCAATTACTAGAGTCTATTCCTCTTTCCCTCAATTCCTTTGTTATCATTTATTACTTCCTTAATCTAGTTGACTGCTTCATTACTATTATCTACTGCTTTGTCACATTTTTGTTGTCATATATTTAACACTCATATATTAGATCACATAATTTATCTTCATGATTTAATATCATATGAAACATAGGCAAGTTTAAATAATATAAAATTAAAAAGGAACTAGTTGGTAATTAATCCTCACTTTGCTAATTATAATTTACTCATATCATTACTATGTTTTCACTCACCTTCCCTTTTCTTAAAATATTTTTGAAGCCCAGAATTTAGTCAGGACAGCACCCCTATTTGCGAAAAAAGAGATCAGAATTGAATCGCAAACTCTACTACCATGAGGCAAATCAGAATTGTTCAAAAAGTAAGGATCTGTCGCCTTAAAGAATTATTTTTCAACAAAATGGTCTTTCTTCAAAATCTTCAAATCAAGGTATACCTTAGGCTCACTTTCTTAAAAACATCTTTTAGAGGTATATGAACACCCATTCCCTAAATTAGTTGTTTTCATAACTTAACCTCTTTTCACAAGAATATATACCACTTACATACATATTTCAAATCCCTTTTAACATGCCCCCTTAGAATCCTAATTAAAATCACATCCTTTTTAAAAACAATTCTCATATTCCTTTTTACCAGTATCATGTTTTTCCTTAGATATGTAGCAAGCCATACTCTTTAATAGTAGTTAATCATAGTACAAATAACAGATTCCTTAAAATAATCTAAGCCTTATGGAGCTACCTCAGGTAGATTTTAAGGGTGCCAAACAGCTTCCCCTAGAAGAACAAGAACCCTTACCCATAATCTCACCGGTTAGCAGACCAATAAAATATATATAACTTAGTAATCTAATAGGTACCCTAGTATACCTTTAAAAATTAGGTGGTGACTCTCTTTTATCAACAACAGAGAAACCACAAGTTGAATCTTGTTTTATCTAGTGCAAAATAGGGTGCAACAACATGAAAACTCTACTGGGGATTCACACTTAGGTTCTGACCTTAGCAGACTTAGACTAATTTGGCATCTAGATTTATTTATAAATTGCTTTGATTATAGATAAAATTGCAATTACATGCTTACCTGCTTTATTTGCTCTTTACAATTTTCATGCTTATTATTGTTGCACCCTTGTCTGTTACTGCTTTATATACACTGTCATCACATTACTTTCTATCGAGTCTTGGTCGTATACTATCACACACAACGGCACGCGAGGGTTGTCTTTTACACCCATCCGAACATTCTTTTCAAAACCCTCTAGTTTTAGAGAATGGCTTTGTCAGGTCAACTGACATAACTTCTCGTAGCCTTCAGTCCAATTCAAAAGTAGGAAACACTTTACTCTAGTAAAATAGGTCATACTGCATAAACCTTGGGCGAGTCGGTCCTTGGCGCTGACGCACAATTAGGAAAGCCACCCTGATATCAACGGGTCATGCACCCAACGACATGACTTCTGTGGAAAGACAAACAAACTTGACAAGACACTTAAAGATCCGAAGCAAACACTTACCCAAATATCTTTCTTTTACCCACCTCAGAAAAAGAAAATCAATCGAAATATCCCTGAGATAGGCATGGTAATGGGAGCACCACATATACTGAAACAATGGTGGAAGAATATTTGTCGAGAGCACAGAGATGAGGTTCGGACGCACTTGGGGGAATTAACCGCATTGCTGAATATCCGAGCACACAGGGTGCTCACTCATCTGTTGATAGAATTTTGGGATCCAGATAAGGTGGTGTTCATATTTGCTGAGTGTGAGTTAGTACCAACATTGGAAGAAGTCATAAGTTTCACGGAGTTGTCGTTTAACGGAAGGAAGCCAATATTGCCAGTCACTATGCTTGTTTACCAGCTCTTGGATGCCTTAGGCCTGGCCAACAGTAGGAGTCTCAAAAGTATTGAGGACAGATGGGTGAGCCTCGACCAACTGTTAGACAGATTTGGGCATCGTGAAAGCTACGAATGGTATTCAGGGGAATTTCAATGTGACCAAGTGAAGTGGAAGAGTCTCAGGCCTATCACTTTCTCAATGGCACTATTGGGACTATTGGTCTTCCCGCAGCGAATCGGTCGTATCAACATCAATTTGTTACAGGTGGTTCTGGCAACCTTCCGTGGCAACCTTCAAGCAACTTTGGTGCCGATGGTATTAGCTGAGATGCTGAGGGCTTTGTCTGCATGTGCACGGTGGTATGATTTCTTTAAAGGTTGTAACTTATTGCTTCAGATCTGGGATACTGAACATTTCTTCCAGCGAGAGGTCACCATCGAATAGTTGGTGGGTGTCAGCAATAAGATCCGCAGCCACGACGAAAGAATGTGACATTGGGTCTCCCCACATGGGCAAGAAGAATGGAGGGAAAGGATGACAAACCTGAGTGGGGAATGGATCAACTGGAAACTATCTTGGTTAGGTGGAAGGCAATCTTGAGGACTCCTCAAAAATACTTCATTGAGATGATCGGACTTGAAGGTATTCAACCATACTTATCCCTACGGGTCCTCAGATAGTTAGGGATGATCCAAGATGTGCCTCTGTGGACAAGGACAGCGTTATACGAGGATGAGTACAACAGGTAGATTCCAATTCCTAGGATAAGAAGGCTACAAGAAGAGTGGAACGAATTGGTCACAATGCCTATGGGTCAAAACTGATGGTGTACTCCTGAGTATTACATCTGGATTAACGAGGAACAAGAGCTGGCCCAGCCAAGCAGAGAGGATATAGCCTGGTTAGAGGACACGGTGGCTGCTTTACAGATTTACCATGAGATCCTCCCACATTCCCGTGTGACCACTTCAATGCACCTTCAAGTAGTCCTAGGATCCATTGACCACATGTTGCCACCTGTTGAGGATGATGACCGGGTAGTGGAGTGCATCTAAATAAAGTCTAGCATAGAGCCAGAAGAAGATCTGGAGGGGGAGTCGGAGTTCAACGATGACGAGGAGGAGTTTTAGGAAGACCCGGAAGAGGAGCCAGAAGAAGAGGAGGATGTGGGAAACCGCTCAAGGTATGGTTATTAGAGTTGGTTGATTTCCCTTTTTTTTCCCGCTTCGTACCTTTATCCCTAGTTCTCTCTTTACTTTCCAAAAGGGTAAGTTGTCCAAGCCCATGCAACTCTATGAAACAATGATGTAATCTTTGTTCCCAATCCTTTCAGTCCAAATTATCAATGAAAACAAATGCTTCGGTTCTAAATGTGTCAAGTCTAAATGTCTGTCAAATATCTGGGAATTAGGCCTACCTCCGACAATGAGAGGTCCCTGCGAATTCTAGGAAACGCGCTAGGTGTGATGCATGAATTATTTGCTCTGTGTGATTTCCTGCTTGTATAAAGGAAGAAACTGACTCTTGTTCCTTTTTCTTTTCTTTCATCTTATATTTCTTTGATTTATTATTATCCCCGAAAAGAAAAGAAAGTTGGTTTGTGTCGACTAAAAATGGCAGAACCACCATACAATCTAAAGTCAGAGGGAAAGATGTTAGCCGTAGAAGACCCAACTGAACATGCTCTGGTCATAGATGACAGCCTGGGGCGATCGGAGGAAAACGACGCCACCAGGAATGATGAACGCGTGGCCAGGATGGCCAAGGAAATAGAATCTTTAAGGGAGGAGGTANACCGCTCAAGGTATGGTTATTAGAGTTGGTTGATTTCCCTTTTTTTTCCCGCTTCGTACCTTTATCCCTAGTTCTCTCTTTACTTTCCAAAAGGGTAAGTTGTCCAAGCCCATGCAACTCTATAAAACAATGATGTAATCTTTGTTCCCAATCCTTTCAGTCCAAATTATCAATGAAAACAAATGCTTCGGTTCTAAATGTGTCAAGTCTAAATGTCTGTCAAATATCTGGGAATTAGGCCTACCTCCGACAATGAGAGGTCCCTGCGAATTCTAGGAAATGCGCTAGGTGTGATGCATGAATTATTTGCTATGTGTGATTTCCTGCTTGTATAAAGGAAGAAACTGACTCTTGTTCCTTTTTTCTTTTCTTTCATCTTATATTTCTTTGATTTATTATTATCCCTGAAAAGAAAAGAAAGTTGGTTTGTGTCGACTAAAACTGGCGGAACCACCATACAATCTAAAGTCAGAGGGAAAGATGTTAGCCGTAGAAGACCCAACTGAACATGCTCTGGTCATAGATGACAGCCTGGGGCGATCGGAGGAAAACGACGACACCAGGAATGATGAACGCGTGGCCAGGATGGCCAAGGAAATAGAATCTTTAAGGGAGGAGGTACAACATATCAGGGAACTACCGCACCTGGCCATGACAACACTGCCTCGACCACCTCGATTCCCTTCTTTGGATTCACTCCTTGACCACTTTCCGTCCACATCACACCAAAATAATAACACCCCAACTTCAGCTCCTACCACTCAAATCATACCTCCGGTGACCCCGGCTAACCCACCAAATCCCCTTATCCACACTCCCTACGTACCACCGTTCATTCAGACATCACAAAACCCGCCTATTACCACCAATGCAACTCATACCCCTCCTCATAAAGGGGTAACTTTTACTACCAACCAGCACATACTTATGGCACAGGGTGCCTTATGAGATTGACCAATATGCCGAGATGGAGAGGGAAGTCAGGCGTAAGGAACAAGAGTCGGTATCTGAGCAGTTACAAAAGTTGAGAAGACAAATGAAGAGCCTCCAAGTTGCCCGGGGAAGTGAAAGTTTGGACTACGAGGATCTGTGTATTCATCCAGATGTGGATATGCCAGTAAGGTACAAACCCTCAAAGTTCGATATCTTTGATGGGACGGGCGATCCTCACGCACATTTGAGGGCATATTATGACAAGTTAGTCGGAGTAGGGAGGAACGAGAAGCTGAGGATGAAGTTGTTTATAAGAAGTTTGATGGGAGAAGAACTCACCTGGTATACTCGACAAGATCCCCGAAATTGGAGAACCTGGCAAGATATGGCGGAGGACTTTATTAATCATTTTCAATTAAACATAGAGATCACTCCTGATCGGTTCGTACTAGTGAACCTGCAGAAAAAACAATCCGAGTCATTCCAAGAATATGCACGTCGATGGAGGTCAAAGGCCGCCAGGGCGCAACCTCCACTGGATGGCAGTGAACTAACCAAGTATTTCATCAGAGCATAGGAAGGGATATACTTTGAAAAGATGATGGGAAAGATGGGACAGAAATTCCCCGAGCTAGTCAAGATGGGAGATTTCTTAGAAGAAGGCATAAAATATGGTAAAGTACAATCAATGGCAGCACTGTAAGCAGCCAGCAAGGCCATCCAATCAGGGTCAATCAGTAGTGAAAAGAAGAAGAAAGGGGAGGTCTCAGCAGTTGTCCTTTACTACCAACCCAACCAACATCACGGAAGCACTTCTTATTCCCCAAACAACCATTCACCACCACCCACTTACGCTCCAGTCTATAACACCCAACCATATTACCACCCTCAACCACAATATAATGCTCCTCGAGCCAACAACAACCAAAACCCACAACGACCATATGCTCTTGTACAAACCACTACTCATCAAGACCGACCTGCTTATGCACCATGCCTTCGTCCCAACTTTGAAGAAAGGGGTCCTAGAAATTATACCCCGATTACTGAGCCTCTGGCCTAATTGTTCGAGAGATTCAGAAGAGCAAGATTGATACATCTTGTTGAAGTAAGGATTCCTGAATACCCCTCCAAGTATTTTGATGCCACTAAAAGATGCTTGTACCACTCCAATGTACCCCGGGCATGATACTGAAGATTGTTTTTATCTGAAAAATGAGATTGAAACCCTGATCAAGAGAGCAGCCATTCAGTGAACTCCGGCACCGCCCAATGTGAATTGCAATCCACTGCCAAATCACTGAAACCGGGGATTTAACATGATCACATTAGAAGAAGAGTATGACCTAAAGGGAACGATTGTCACTATAGGATATGCAGAAGCCACCAGGATCCCTCCTCACAGAGATCCAATAATTACAATACAATTGATACCTACAGTGACTGTTCAAACCTATCAGTGACATCCTGCCGTTGCTACAAGAGATAAAGAAAGTCTGGAATACAAAATCGTCCCATGGACATACCAGTAAAAGGGAAAGGCCAAAATGACAGACTCTGTCGTAGCCCATGGTATGACTAGGTCTAGGAGATGCTACGCTCCTAAAGATGTTAATTGAGGGAACTTAAGAAGAGAGAAAATTCAAAGGAGGAACATAACAGACCCAGAAGCCGCCGAGTTTTGGAAGCGAATGTCAAGCAAAGAGTTTTCTGTGGAGGAGCAGCTGAATAAAACTCCAGCACAGATATCAATCATGGATCAATTAATGAGTTTTGATAGTCATAAGGATGCCCTATTGAAAGTACTAAGTGGGGTGGGTGTACCAAGTAAAACCACTAGTGAATCGCTAATAGCGACAATTGAGAAAATTGTTGAAGCAAACATAATCACTTTCAGAAGAGACGAACTCCTTGTCGAAGGTGCAAGTCACAACAAGGGTCTTCGTATCACTGTCAAATCTGGGGACAAAGTGGTGTCCCGAGTGTTGGTCGATGGAGGGTCAAGAGTTAACATTTGTTCGCTCTCCACCCTATGAGAGTTAGGAATTCATTTGAGAGAAGTCAAGGAAAGCCATTTGAGGGTCAGAGCCATTGATGGTTCGCAAAAAGATGTTATTGGAGAAATTTATTTGGCCTTGTAGATCGGGCCGGTTGAATTCCCCATATTGTTTCAAGTAATGAATATATCCTCTTCCTATAACTTGTTGTTGGGCAGGCCCTAGATACATATGGCAGGGGTCGTACCATCCACTTTCAACCAATGCATGAAATTTGAGTGGGGATGTCAGAAGATCGTGGTTCATGGCGAGTGGGGTCACTCCGCCTATTTGGAGTATGTTGTTTTGTTCATTGAAGGGCTAGACGGAGTTGCTTTCCTGTAAGGCCCCGGAAAGTTTTTGCAAAAGAAATGATGTTTTGTGGCGCCGAATTGGTTTTATGTGTTGAGGACTTTTTGGGTTGAACAATGCACGGGAATGAAAAGGAAAAGTTTTGGCAGAAAAATGTAATTTCGCAATCCATTATGCGACCGCAGAATCACTCTGCGGGCCGCGTAATGGCCGTAGAAGTGAGCAGGAGAGGGCCAAATCTGGTAGCAGCTATGCGGTCGACTATGCGACCGCATAACTATTATGCGGTAAATAATACGACCGCATAATAGTTATGCAGATCGTATAGTGACCGCATACACGAGCATATTTCTGATCAGTTTTGTCAGCAAGTATGTGACCATTATGTGGTCCGCATGTCCATTATACAGTCGCATATGCGACCGCAGAACCTGTTCCGGAGCTCCATTTTTGGGTTTTTAAAATCCGACCCTATTTCGTTAAATACACTCTTTGGGTCATTTTTGAGCTATTATCTGAAATTTTAGAGTGAGAGAGGGTGCCCTAGAGTGAGAACGTGTTCTCCAATAATTGGTCTTCAATTCTTGCCCAAGTTTTGGAAGATTGAGAAGGGAAACTCACTAGGTCTTCATCCTAGAGGTAAGATTCTACACCCTAACCCTCAATTTCGAATTTTGTGTAGAAAAGGATAATAAGCAAGATAATTTCTAGGCAAGAGGGTTGGTTATTTTACATGCATGTATTATCAAAGCGTGTAGAAAGATTGTTGAGCTAAAAATGGTAAAGGTTGGGTTGTGGGATAATGGAACCCTCCATAAAAGGACCTTGAAACCTTAATGCACATCTAGTATTTGATAAAATGCTCAAATGAGCTAGAACCATGATCATCTTCCTAATTTTGGTTCAATTTGTTATATTTCTAAAATAGATTAAAGTTGCTAAGAATTTCGAAACATTTAGAGTGTAAGGAAGCTCAAGTGAGGTATGTTGGCTAAACTCTTCTTTGAGAATTGGAATTCCCATTATACTTGTAAGTTCCGAGATGTTGATTATAAATCGAGTATTCCGATAAGTTCTGTGATGAAGATACATATTCAATCCGTGTTTCGAATGCTCTTATCATATTGCATTATAAATTGAGGATGTGTCCCAAACTATGGATT
>AWOL01S0143051.1:432-12444 GCA_000715115.1 Nicotiana otophora
TGAGACTGACCTCCAGATAAGGCACTATTGAAACCACATGAACTACGATGCCTCTTGGCCTCTCGATCCTCCCACTCCTACCTGCGTACCAACTCTAAGCGTCTAACAATATCAACCACCTCGTAATACCTCACACCCATTGCAACCTCCCGAGCTATAATGAAGTATAATCCATAGTTGAGGCCATCAATGAACCTCCTAATCTTCTCCCTCTCAGTGGGAACCAACTATACCGCGTGACGAGCCAACTCTAAAAACCTCAGCTCATACTAAGTCAGTGACATACCCTTCTGGCGTAGCTGCTCAGACTGCTTACGCAACTCTTCCCCCCAAGTATATGGGACAAGCCTCTTTACGATGAGAATTGAGAACTCATGCAATGTAAGTGGTGCTATATCGGCTGACATGCTCAACTCATAAGTGTCCCACCATCGGTAGGCTTCCCCGGTTAGCTGAAAAGTAGTGAATGAAACCCTTATAGTGTCTAAAATACCCATTATACGAAGAATTCCCTAACACCGGTCAATAAAATCATGAGCGTCCTCCGACTCTGCCCCACTGAACTCTGGAGGATTAAACCTCCCAAACTGCTCCAGTCTCTTTTGCTCCTCATAAATCATATGTGGGCTAACTTAGGCCAGAGCAGCAGCAACCGACTGGGCTGATAGTGCCTACGGTGTCTGGATTCCCTAAGCTACCTGCTTTGGAGTACGGGCGGCGGTAGTTTGAGCATCTCCCCCGGCCTGAGAAGTGGCTCATGAAATTGGAACTAAGACTGACTGAGCCAGACTCGTGCACACAGTTAAAATTTGGGTTAAGGCCTCCTAAAGGCCAGGAATCACAATGGGTATTGCTGGTGCTTGAGCTGGTCCAACCGGCTCAACAACATCTGGTACCTGCTACTGAGTTGGAGCAACTGGTGGCTCCACGGGTGCTGCTCTGGCTGTAGTACGAGCCACACATCGGCCTCTACCGCTGTCGTAGATGGTCATACTGGTGGTCGTCCGCTTGATCTGGCCGCACGTGTCCTCACCATCTGTGAGAGAGTAGAAGAGTCAAGTTCAAGTTTTGGAAATAACATATCCGCACGACAAGAGTACAAGATAGTGAAATTTCCTAACAGTTCGGTAGCCTGTCGAAGATAAGTACAGATGTCTCTGTACCGATCCACAAGACTCTACCAAACTTTCTCATGACTCGTAATATCTATGAACCTAGGGCTCTGATACCAGCTTGTCACGACCCAAAATTTCCAACGCGTCGCGATGGCACCTAAAACACCGGCTAGGTAATCCGAAACTAAATAATAAAGAGCCAAAACAACATAAATTATAGAAATAGCATAAATCTAAAACCTCAATGACACAAAATACTGCCAATACAGGGACAATCCCCCAGAAATTGGTAAATACGGATTCATGAGCTCTACAATGGAAAATAAGTCTGTTTGAACAATAATAACATTGTAATACCTATAACAACAATATGTAAGGAAAAGACAAGTCAAAACTGCGACTAAGGATGCAACTCTACCTCGCCTCTAGAAGATAGTCCAACAAGCAAGCCTACTGCAGATAACTAGTCCCCACACCTGGATCTGCACAATTAAGTGCAAAGTATATCATGAGTATAACCGACCCAATATACTCAATAATATCGTTAATAACCTCGGCGAGGTAAAAGAAGCATGAATTATAAATGATACTAACGATAACGTGTACAGTTTCATCATTTAAACCAATAGAAAACAATAACGAAATCAGGTCATAACGCACAGGAAAAATCATCTTTGTGTGTATGTGTACAGTTGCTCAAATACTTTGTTCAGTCAATGTTCAACATATAGAGATGATATGTAGCTAAATCAGGTAATTAACCATGAAAATTGCAGGTAAAGATAAAATGCAAAATTCAAACAAACACTGGCCAGATTTCTTCAACCTTTCCATATCCGTACCAAACCACTGATTAGTTTTCCTCAATAACCATGTGTACACCATCAAGAGAAAAAATGAGAAAGTGACACTATGGGAATGGATCCATATCCACACGCTACACAGACAACTCACGTGCTAATAACATAACCTGCACGGACAACTCACGTGCTGCACGGATAACTCACATGCTAATAATATCAATATATGGATCCGCACGAGCAACTCTGCATGGACAACTCACTTACCAATAATATCAACCGCACGGACAACTCACGTGCCAACAATCACAATCCGCCTGACATGGTCACAGGCAACCAGTCCAGCTCATAACACAGAGAAAGAAAATATATGAAAATACATGTACATAATCAATGATTACCAATGTCATACTCCTGGACTGGTATATCTAGCATGTTGTAGTGTAGGCATGTGCAATGTATGTTATCACAACTAAAACAGATAATTTCATTATGTAATAGCAGTTTTATCAGTTCCAAAAAGAAAAATAACTTCAGTGAAACTTCAACGTGGTACAAGTAGCTCACACAGGGTACACATAGGAGAAACAACTCAGTTTGAAGCTTAACAATCAATTCAATGCATGACATATCCAAAACACTACCTCGAACATGGATAAATACCCGGTGTTAGCGCATGGGCTCAACCCCACTCATGTGCGTATCCATAGTACGTAGCTATCACAAATAATTCAGGCAACTAGTGCCTCAACCAAATTTAGATAACATACTTACCTCTAGCAAACCAAATCACTCCGTTAACAAGCCCTTTCCACGTGTATCAACCTCTGGAAGGCTCGAATCAAGCCAAAATAACGTAATACTATCAATAAAAGTTATACAATGTGATTCCAAAAGATAAGCTAAGGTTTGTAACTCAAGTCAAAAATTCAATCCCAGGCCCACACCTCGGAACCCGACAAAATTTATAAATTTTGAACACTCATTCAATTACGAGTCCAACCATACTAAAATCATCCAATTCCGACCTCAAATCGACCTTCAAACCTCCATTTATCATTTTTGTAGAGTTTTCACAAAATCCCCCATTTCTTCTCTTTAATTCACTAAATAAACGACAAAAACTAGGATGAAATCATGATAAATGAACAAATCCGAGTCAAAAACACTTACACATATCCAAGACGTGAAAATTCCCTCCAAAATTATCCAAAATCGAGCTTTACAACTCAAAATATAAAAATAATACTATAACCCTCGATTTGGGTTTTAAACATTCTGCCCAGGTGCTCCTCTTCGCGAACACAGAAAATGCCTCGCGTTTGCGAAGCACAAAAATTTCCAGCTGAAGAAACCTCTTATGCGAACGCGACTGCCCAGTCGCGAACGCGGTGACCAAATGCCTTGAAGCTTTGTGACCGCGGTCCATGCCTCGCGACCGCGTAGAATAAATGTCTGCCACCCTTGGGCCTTGCCTCCCTCGCGATTGTGATGAATAAATGCCTACCACCCCTGGTCCTTGCCTCCCTTCAACACGAACGCGACATTCATCACGCGTTCGCGATGAACAACCTACCTGAACTTTCGCAAACGCGTCTCTTGTCTAACTTAATTAACATGTAAGAATAAAGTGAAAAAAGTATTAATTAATTAAAAAATTAAGATATAATAATATTTTCAAATAAAATTAATTCATCAAAACGATAAATAGAGAGAAAATTAAAAGAGCCAAAAGTATATAATTCAAACACCTTCTAATCCTGGAAGCACGTTCTCCAATGGTCCCATCCCCTCCTCACCTGCAAATGCAATTCAAAGGAGAGAAACTTGCAAATGGGCACTTAAACAATAATGTCCTCTTTTCGGTATTTGGTCTAAAGCCAAAGAGCACAACAAAGTAAGATGCCGATTTGGAAGATCTAAAACGTGGCGAAAGCAGGACATGCATGTTTGCCATGTGTAAGTGCAAAATCGTTCCACCCAGTTTGGAGTTTTTATTGTATTCTTAAAAATTATACAGCCCTAGTAAAACCGTTATGTGATATGCCCTTCCACTTACAAGGCCTATCCTATTCTTTTAGAACAAATATACTATGGAGTATCTGTCCCCAAATCATGGTCTAACTACTGCCTTTCCAGATTTTCTTTCTGCATGGGGGATTGGGTATTGAAGTGCCTTTTCTTAGCAGTGCAATCAATTAGGTTCTGCAACTTATTTGTTTTTTCCAGATGTGTCCCCTCCTCTTTTCATTCGTTACCTTGTTTTTATTCACTTCTTTAACTAGTGAAGTTATAGGTCAGTAATTGGTCTCTCATAATTGGAGTTTCAACAATTCCTGTTTTCTTATTGCCTCATACCCTCACTTAGTAATACCTACATTTGCTGATTTTAACAAAATACCGATGACTTTATTTAATGTTTATATTATTGATAAGTTATAAATAGCAAAGTTTATGTAATATTACATAAAATTACTATTCCCTCTATTTCAATTTAAATGACACACTTTCCATAGTATTTCGTCCAAAAGAAAAAGAAATATTTCTATATTTTGAAACAATTTAACTTTAAACTTTTTATTTTACCCACTTTATCCATAATGAGAAATTTTTATAGCCATCCAAATGTCATGGCCCCATAAAACTTTTGCCCCTAATTAAGCTTTTAGGATCACATATTTTAAAAGTCTTTTTTTTCCTTAAATTTTGTGTCAAGTCAAATTAAATCATCTAAATTGAAACGGATGGGGTATGTGATAATAAGTTGAATAAGAAAGAATAGTCTATTAGCAAATTAGATGTATCCTGTTCAAGATCTGACTTGTACTTTCGTAGAAGTGTTTTGAGTTTTGTTTACTCGAAAAATGGATAGAGTTGAATTTATACGCAGTTATGAGGATATGTGGCGTAACTTGATACAAAATGCAAGGATAAATAAAAATGTAAATGTAGATTGGAGAGAATGCAATCTAGATAAGGTTATCAAGAACAAAGAACCTTAGGCTTCGACAAATAGAATCAATCTAAGAAACCGAAAGAGCGATTCTTTACAGTAAAAAAATATAGTACTTTTATTACAATGTAAGTCTTAAAAAAACCTGTCCTATAGAAATGATAACCAAGCCCTTTTATAGTGGAGGGATTCGGCTTCAAGTATAATAAAATAAACATTCAGTGGGAGACCCATGATAAGTCAGCTTTTTCATAATTTCTGCCAAGATTCTCTCTAGTGGGATTGCAACGGCTTTTGTCTATGAGCTCAATCTTGCTTAGAATCCTCGATCTTGGTTTGAGCTTGATTTTGGCTCGAACTTGTGATCTTGGTTCGAGCCCGAGAATTGATTCCAGGTTAATGTTGGTTGGTCACTGGATTATCAGCACGATAGGTCTACCCTGCATCGTGGTTCGATTCTGATTCGAGTTTGATTATGATATCGATCTCAACACGGACCGGCCTCCCAGGTTCGAGATGAGTTCGTCCCCCCTTCGGGATCTTACTTCGATACATCACCCTTCAAACTCGATCGGACATGCCAAGGCTGAAATCTATTTCGACCGTATACAGATAGTCCTCTCGTTTCTCAGAAAGAATATGGCGAGAAACGATATGATTTTCAACAGCTCGATCGGATTATATCTTGTCTTTTCCATCGGGTTCGACCATGACACATCTGGTACCTGTCCCGTCGGTTTAGTCTTTCAAGGCATTTAATGCATGTCAGGCGGTGGTCGGCCACTGCTGACACTTAACCACCATCGTTTGAACCTATAAATAACCCTTACTTTTATCTTTTACTATTTTTACATCTTCTATCTTCCAAAAATTTTCAAGTTCTTCTTCGCACTCTCCAACTTACCAGTAAAGCTGTGATTGCTTTCCGAAAAAACCCCTCTTCAATTCTATCAAATCTCTGTCACTTTCTTCTATTCCTTACTTTTGAATTTAAAAATGGCGAAAACATCTCAAAACCATTCCTCAGAAAGAGAAGGCTTCATCTTCACAGTGTATCGTCGATGAGACACCGGCGGAACCACGACCTGAGGAGTGTGTTCCCGGGGCGTGTGTACTTACTTTAGATTTTAAGGTTGATAAAGGTTCATCGGTCCCTGGCCGATGTGAGCCGGTATCGAGGTACATGTATTCGATAACCGAGAAGCACCTCGATCTGGTAAAGAAGGATTGCAATTGGGGTGAACAAGAAATAATAATACCTACCCCTAACGAATATATCACTTCTTACGTGAAAGGGTTTTGACTGTATATACTTACCCTTTCACTTTGGGTCCCCTCGATTCCGTCATTATTGACTTCTGTCGACAATATCAGTTAACCCTAGGCCAGGTCCATCCTTCTTTGTGGCGGATCGTTATCCTGATCCGATATTTCGTGAGCAAAATTGAGGGGATGTCGTTCGCCCTCGATCATCTTATCCGGTTGTACCGTCCCCGACCTTTTCTAGGAGGGTTAATAAAATTCCAGCGTCGGGCTACCAAGACTCTGTTCTCGAGTATTGACGAGGACAGTGACCGGGGTTGGATGGGCAGGTTCGTTCGAGTAAGGACTTCGGACCTGATTCCGACTGAAAAGATGCCATTTCCCGAGGAGGGGAATATGAAACGTAAGTGTGATCTTCCCGTTGCTTATATTTTGTTCTTCCATTTATTCTCTTATCGACACCCCTCCTTTTGTGATGTAGCGGTTCCCTGGATGCCCGGAGCGGTTCCCGACCTCAAGAACTGGTTATGAGCTCTTGTTTCGACTTCCACATACGCCGAGCGCTCATGGCGTGATTTATCAAAGGGTCAGTAGGAGGCCAAAAATCACGGTAAGCTCATTTCTCGGACTCTGATGATCCGAACGAGGCGTTTCTCAAAATATTTTTTTTAAGGTTTCCCATATGCAGGTTTGGGTAAAGACGCGGTCTTGAGGCCCCTGTCCAATGAGGAGGATGTTTCGACCTCCGTCCCAATACCGGTGAAGTAAAATAAAAGGAAGAGATCCTTGGTTCCCGAATATCCAAAACCGAAGAAGGGGACGGCTCGTAAGCCGAACAAGAATGTCATTCCTTTGACCATGGAAGCCGTTCTGCGTCTAAGGGATGAAGATGAAGAAGAAAAAGAAGAGAACAATGAGTCTGCGGTCTGAACGAAGAGAACCACCGATGCCTCATCGCCGGCTGGATCGATGATGCTCTATGAGGTTCCGCCTCAAACTGAAGATATACCGGAGAAAGATTCAAGTAGAGTCCCCGAACTAGCGGATGTCGAAGATGCCTTTCATCGGATTCAACCGGCGGGGGATACAATCAAAGAGCCCCTCGAACCCCTCTGAGCCGAGGGGAATGCTCCAAATGAGTCATTTGGGGCAACAACGATCGAGGATTCACCTACCTTTCCCGCTTTTTCCGCAGGGGTGATTCGGGAAGCTCAAGCTCTGGGAGCCCTCAATCTAGATAGGCCTCACGATGAAGAAGATCCATTTTGTGACCTGTTTACCGGTATTGAGGACGTTACCGGTGCCGGGGATGAGTCAGATCTTTTTCATGGATTGCGGCAGGCTTTGAATCAGGTGAGCCTTTAAAATTATTTTTTTGGTGTTATCTTTATGTTCGTTTTTCGTTAAGTTCGCTTCTTGTTTCTTTGTAGGCAGCGGCAGTCCATCGAGAACAATGTTCTCGTTCCCATAATGAGCTGCATCGATACGCGGCCGACCTACACCACGCTACTGATGAAAGGAATTCTCTTAGACTTTCCTTAGGGCAGAGAGAGGAGGAAATAAAAGACCTCCGAGATGAGCTGGCCAAGGCTTATCGAGATCAGAATGATTTGTCTGAGCAGGTACTAATGCTTTTGAAAGCCTATGGGCTTGATACCGAATGGATAGCTAACATTTCGGTCTCATAGCTGCAGCAAAAAAATCAAAATGATCGGGAAGCTTCGTGAGGAGGTCGACGTGATAAGGATGGAGTCCTTGCGGTGGAAAGAAGGTATGGACCGCTTTGCTGTAGAAAAAAAGACTGCTCGAGCCCAGTTATCATCGTCTGAAACCCAACTTCAGAAAATGAAGGAAAAAAGTCCGGTTCAAGCAAGAATAATTGAGGAGCTTGAGGCTCGGTTGGCCTATGTACTCGCCAAGGCCGAATCCGATGCTGAAAACGGAAAGGCTGATGCGGATGCGCTCGTGGCCGTCTATCGGGCCGATGCTGAAGCTGCCCAAGTCCAGGTAAGAGAGGCAGCCGAGTCCGCCGATAGTCGAGCACATTGGGTCGCCGAACTTTCTAAATGCCAATCCAGAAGGGAAACTCTCGAGGAGATTCATGCTCGTGGCTTCGATCTCGCTGAAGAGATAAAAAGGGCAAAAGAACTCGAAGTTGATGCTGAAGCTCTGGTTTCTGATGGTGATGATGACGACGACGGGAGCAAGAGCGGATCCGAAAATGGGGGGAACCTGATGAAGAAGAGACCACTCCCGATAAACAAATTTAGTTCTTAGTTTTTATGTTGTAATCACCCATGCAGATAAATTTGTGTATAGACATATCTCCCCTTTTGCCGACTTGCTTCTATTTTTGTTTCCCGTCTTGCGAGGACTTTATTCACCTTATGAATGTTTCCACAATGTTTTAAACAACTTAATCAAATTTGGACCTCGTAGCGTCTGCAACCGAGCGAGCATTTACTCAAACTTAGGGCAATGTAGCCCTTTAGGCTTATTAGTTGTCAATGATTTGATCTTGAAGAAATATATCCCGTGGGTGTAATGGTTGAGCGAGTGTTTGCTCAAACTCAAACATGTAGCCCGTAGGCTTAGTCAAGTGAATGATTCGAACTCAAAAACGTCGCCCGTTGGCTTAGTCGAGTGAATGATTCGAACTCGAAAATGTAGCCCGTAGGCTTAGTCGAGTGAATGATTTGAACTCGAAGTAATGTAGCCCGTAGGCTTAATCGAATGAATAATTCAAACTCGAAGTAATGTAGCCCGTAGGCTTGGTCGAGTGAATGGCTCGAACTCGAAATAATGTAGCCCGTAGGCTTAATGGTAGAGTGAGTGTTTGCTCGAACTTGAAATAAAAATAGCCTGTAGGCTTGGTCGAGTGAATGATTCGAACTCGAAGTAATGTAGCCCGTAGGCTTAATGGTCGAGTGAGTGTTTGCTCGAACTCGAAATGAAAATAGCTCGTAGGCTTGGTCGAGTGAATGTTTGCTCGAACTCAAAATAAAAATAGCCCGTAGGCTTGGTCGAGTGAATGGTTCGAACTCGAAATAATGTAGCCCGTAGGCTTAATGGTCGAGTGAGTGTTTGCTCGAACTCAAAATAAAAATAACACGTAAGCTTGGTCGAGTGAATGATTCGAACTCGAAGTAATGTAGCGCGTAGGTTTAATGGTCGAGTGAGTGTTTGCTCGAACTCGAAATAAAAATAGCCCGTAGGCTTAGTCGAGTGAATGATTCGAACTCGAAGTAATGTAGCCCGTAGGCTTAATGGTCGAGTGAGTGTTTGCTCGAACTCGAAATAAAAATAGCCCGTAGGCTTAGTCGAGTGAATGATTCGAACTCGAAGTAATGTAGCCCGTAGGCTTAATGGTCGAGTGAGTGTTTGCTCGAACTCGAAATGAAAATAGCTCGTAGGCTTGGTCGAGTGAATGTTTGCTCGAACTCAAAATAAAAATAGCCCGTAGGCTTGGTCGAGTGAATGGTTCGAACTCGAAATAATGTAGCCCGTAGGCTTAATGGTCGAGTGAGTGTTTGCTCGAACTCAAAATAAAAATAACACGTAAGCTTGGTCGAGTGAATGATTCGAACTCGAAGTAATGTAGCGCGTAGGTTTAATGGTCGAGTGAGTGTTTGCTCGAACTCGAAATAAAAATAGCCCGTAGTCTTGGTCGAGTGAATGATTCGAACTCGAAGTAATGTAGCCCGTAGGCTTAATGGTCGAGTGAGTGTTTGCTCGAACTCGAATTGAAAATAGCCCGTAGGCTTGGTCGAGTGAATGTTTGCTCGAACTCAAAATAAAAATAGCCCGTAGGCTTGGTCGAGTGAATGGTTCGAACTCGAAATAATGTAGCACGTAGGCTTAATGGTCGAGTGAGTGTTTGCTCGAACTCAAAATAAAAATATCCCGTAGGCTTGGTCGAGCGAATGATTCGAACTCGAAGTAATGTAGCCCGTAGGTTTAATGGTCGAGTGAGTGTTTGCTCGAACTCGAAATACAAATAGCCCGTAGGATTGGTCGAGTGAATGATTCGAACTCGAAGTAATATAGCCCATAGGCTTAGTCGAGTGAAAGGTTCGAACTCGAAATAATATAGCCCGTAGGCTTAATGGTCGAGTGAGTGTTTGCTCGAACTCGAAATAAACAATAGCCGTAGGCTTGGTCGAGTGAATCTTAATTTTGATTGCACAGTAAATCTCAAAATAGAGGAATTTTTATTGGATATAAGACGCCGATAAAGAAGAGAACTTTCTTCGCACGTTATTACACGCCTGGGTTCGGGCCAATCTATATAAGCATGGTTCGCTTCGACCATTTGGCTCTTACAGTTTTTCCTATTGGGACCCTGTTGCTGTGAAATAACTTTCTTGTGGGACCTCGGATATTGTCGTAAATGCTGCACGATCAATGGTTGCCTCATTAAAAACCTTTCCAAAAAACCCGTTTGGGATAAAACCGGTCTAAGGGAAAAAGAATGCAACGCGTGCTTTCCAGCGAGACGTCTGTCCCTTGTTCGGATTTCTGCAGGGGTCAGTTTTGAGATATACATGAATATGGAAATGTTGTACCTTAGCAGTAGTACCGTTTTAGATGTGATACATTCCAGCTGCTTGATATCTGTTTGCCGTTTATAACGCCGATCTTGTACGACCCCTTTCCGACGTTCTCAAGTACCTGATATGGTCCTTCCCAATTCGGTCCTAGCTTCCCTTCATTCAGATTTTGGGTATTGATGTTAATTTTTCTCAACACTAAGTCCCCTGGCTTGAAATGGCGGATCTTGGTTTTTCGATTATAATATCTTTCGATTCGCTGCATTTGGGCGGCCATTCGAATGAGAGCAGCTTCTCGTCTTTTGTCCGATAGTTCGAGGCTTGTATTCCTAGCCTCGTTATTTAATTCTTCTATCGCGAATCGAAATCTGGCACTGGGTTTACCAACTTCGACTGGTATTAATGCTTCGGACCCATATACTAAGGAGAACAGGGTCGCCTCGTACTGGATTTTGACGTTGTCCGATATGCCCAAAGGACTTCGGGCAGGATTTCTCTCCATCTCCCTTTAGCGTCGTTCAACCTCTTCTTTAAGTTTTGAATGACAGTTTTGTTTGTTGATTCGGCTTGCCCATTCCCACTGGGTTGGTATGGCGTCGACGGTATCCTTCTTATCTTGTGGTCTTCGAGGAATCTTGTTACTTTGCCGCCAACGAATTATTTTCCATTGTCACATACTATTTCGGCGGGTATCCAGAATTGGCATATGATATGATCCCAAATAAAGTCTATAACTTCTTTATCTCTTATTTTCTCGAACGCCTGTGCTTCAACCCATTTAGAAAAATAGTCAGTCATAAACAAAATGAATTTGGCTTTACCTGGGGTCGATGGCAGAGGGCCGACGATATCCATTCCCCATTTCATGAATGGCCACAGGGATAGGGCTGAGTGGAGTTGCTCTCCGGGCTGGTGGATCATCGGTGCGAACCTTTGGCATTTGTCACATTTACGAACAAGTTCCTTCGAATCTTTGCCCATATCGATCCAATAATACCCTGCTCTGATTATTTTTTGAACTAATGTATCGACTCCAGAGTGATTCCCACAAATACCCTCATACACTTCCGGTAGGACGTAATCGACATCCCCCGAACCCAAGCATACCGCCAACGGTCCATCGAACGTTCTTCTGTACAGCGTTCCGTCGGAATCCAACGTGAATCGAGCAGCTTTGGTCCGTAGGGTTCTGGAATCTTTAGGGTCCGATGGAAGTTTTCCACTTTTCAAGTATTCAATATACTTGTTTCTCCAATCCCAAGTTAAGCTTGTAGAATATATTTCGGCGTGACCTTCTTCGATTACCGATCTCAAAAGTTAAACAACATTCC
>AWOL01S0143051.1:12806-23332 GCA_000715115.1 Nicotiana otophora
TTCGAAGCCCCGTCCGTAAAAAGGATTCATACCCATGATGATGTACCTGATTTCAACAGTTCTTTTTCGACTTCGGGTACGAGGGTTGGTGTGAAATTGGCCACGAAGTGTGCTACAATTTGAGACTTGATGGACGTGCGGGGTTGATATTCGATATCGTACCCGCTGAGTGGCCAGTCGGCCTGGTAACTCAGGTTTATGCAAAATATTATGAAGCAAGTAACTGGACAATACACATATGGGATGACATTGAAAGTACGGCCTTAACTTTCTTGAGGCGCTTATCAGTGCAAGTGCCAATTTTTCTAGGAGCGGATATCTAGTTTCCGCCTCTCCTAAGGTTCGACTCGTATATTAAATGGGGAATTGCGTACCTTGCTCTTGTCGAACTAGGACACCGCTTACGGCGACTTCCGATACTGCCAAGTACAAACAAAGTTTCTTATCTATTTTTGGAGTGTGAAGCAGTGGTGGGCTTGATAGATATCCCTCTAGTTCTTCTAATGCTTGTTGGCACTCCGGGGTCCAAGAAAAATCATTCTTCTTTTTGAGTAGGGAGAAAAATTTATGACTTCGATCAAATGATCTTGAGATGAACCGGTTTAAGGCGGCAATTCGACCCGTTAGCCTTTGTACGACCTTTAAGCTGTCCATAACGATGATGTCTTCGATGGCCTTGATTTTATCGGGGTTAATCTCTATTCCCCGATGTGACACCATGAAGCCGAGGAACTTGCCCGAACCGACTCCGAAAGAATATTTCTCGGGGTTGAGCTTCATGTTGTATTTCCTTAAAATCTCTAACGTTTCCTGCAAATGAGTTAAATGGTCCTCTGCGCGCAGGGACTTAACTAACATGTCATCAATATAAACTTCCATTGATTTTCCTATTTGTTCTTCGAACATTTTATTTACTAGGCGTTGGTAAGTAGCCCCTGCGTTTTTTAGCCCGAAGGGCATCACATTATAACAATACGTTCCATACTTAGTGACAAATGAAGTCTTTTCCTGGTCCTTCGGGTTCATCTGGATTTGATTATACCCGAAATAGGCATCGAGAAAATTGAGGATCTCAGGGCTGGTCGTGGCATCGATCATGCACTCGATATTGGGCAGTGGAAAGGAATCTTTGGGGCATGCTTTGTTCAAATCCTTATAGTCCACGCACATGCTAAGTATGTTCCCTTTTTTAGGGACTACAACTACGTTGGCTAACCATTCAGGATATTTCACCTCCCGAATGGACCCTACTTTGAGAAGCTTGGTTACCTCGTCCTTTATGAATGCTTGCTTTCTATCGGACTTGGGTCTTCTCTTTTGCTTCACCGGTCTGAACTTGGGGTCCAAACTTAGCTGATGCGTCGTTATGTCCGGTGGGATCCCTGTTATATCTAAATGGGACCAGGCAAAACAATCGATGTTATCGATAAGAAATTGAACGTGTTTCTTCCTCAGTTCAGGGCTCAACCCCGTTCCCAAGTATACCTTTCGCTCGGGCCAGTGCTCGATTAATATGACTTGCTCTAGCTCCTCGATAATCGATTTTGTGGCGTCGAAGACATCGGTAATCAGGAAAGATCGAGGGACCCTTTGATCACCATCCTCTTCGATTTTCTGGTTGTTTGGCTGGGTTGAAGCCGATGTCTGTGATTTCTATTGGGTGTCCCGTTCTCCTTTCGGGCCCGATCCCTTTATCGGCGAAAGTGAGGACACTGGTTTAGCTTCGTCGACGGCGAACATTTCTTTCGCGGCTGGTTGTTCTTCGTACACCGTTTTGACACCTCCCGACGTCGGGAATTTGGGGGCCTGGTGCAGGGTCGAAGGCACAGCTCTCATGTTGTGGATCCATGGCCTTCCAAAAAGGGCGTTATATCTCATATCACCTTCGATCACGTGAAACTTTATTTCCTGGATGGTTCCGGCCACGTTTATTGGTAGGACTATCTCACCTTTGATGGTTTCGCATGCCATATTGAACCCGTTTAGGACCAGAGTTGTGGGTATGATCTGATCCTGTAGGCCGAGCTGCTCCACTACCTTCAATCGGATGATGTTGGACGAGCTACCTGGATCGATTAACACATGCTTAATTTTAGTTTTATTCACTAGTACGGATATTACCAATGCGTCGTTGTGAGGTTGGATGATCCCCTCTGCATCTTCATCATCAAAGGACAGAGTCCCCATGGGTGCGTAATCCTGAGTCCGAGATCATTTTTCCCTCACCATCTATGATTTAGTGCGTTTAGGCATTGGTCCCCGAGGGGTATCGATGCCGCCGATGATCATATAGATGGCGTGCTGTGGTTCTTCTTGCTCATTTTGCTTGCTGAAATCCCTACTTTTAAAATGGCTCTTTGCTCTATCACTCAGAAACTCCCGAAGGTGCCCTTTGTTAAATAAGCGAGCTATTTCCTCTCTTAGTTGCTTGCAATCTTCCGTTCTGTGGCCATGGGTACAATAATATTCACATGTTTGATTGGGATTTCTTTGGGCAGGATCGGTCTGCATTGGTCGAGGCCATTTAGTGTCTTTGATGCGTCTGATGGCCGACACGAGAGCGGATGCACCAACGCTGAAGTTATATTCTGATAATCGAGGTGCTTCTATAGGATCGGCATATTTATCGAAGCCGCTCTTACTCATAAGCCCCAGAGAATTTTGTCCTCGATCAATCCTTCGATTGTTCCAAACTGCGTTGCGTGCTGAACCGTTGTTCACCCGATCTGTGATGTATGGTCGATATCGGTCTCTATTCGACCTTTGTTCTCTATCGATCTGCTTTTGATTAATAATTGTACTGTTTTGATGAACGGGTCCGTACGGGGCTCCCGACTGATCATCCTCGACCTTAATTTTCGATTGATATTGGTTGTGCACATCCACCCAAGTTACCGCTGGATACTCGATCAAATTGTTTTTCAGCTGATGTGATGCTGTCGAACTTAGCTCGTTCAACCCTTGGGTGAAGGCTTGTAAGGCCCAGTCGTCTGTAACCGGGGGTAATTACATGCGTTCCATTTGAAATCGGGAAATGAATTCCCTCAGCATTTCACCCTGCTTCTGCTTTACTTTGAAGAGGTCTGATTTTCTCGTTGCAACCTTTATGGCACCAGCATATGCCTTTACGAATGAATCTGCTAACATGTCAAAAGAATCGATGGAATTCGGCGGTAAAATGTGGTACCGGATCATATCTCCTTTTGAAAGGGTCTCCCCGAACTTTTTTAACAGCACGGATTCGATCTCATCGTCTTCCAAATCGTTGCCTTTTATGGCACATGTGTAAGAGGTGACATGTTCGTTAGGATCGGTCGTACCGTTATATTTGGGAATTTCGGGCATACGAAATATTTTTGGGATTGGCTTCGGTGCCGCACTCGACGGAAAAGGCTTTTGTATGATTGTTTTCGAATCAAGCCCCTTTATCATTGGTGGAGCCCGCGGGATTTGGTCGACCCTGGCATTGTATGTTTCCACCCTCTTGTCGTTGTCTTCGACTCATTTTGTGAGTTCCTCGAGCAATTTAGTAATTCCGGGAGTAGTCCCCGATTCCTGCTCGTTAGATTTCACTATGGCAGGCTCTGTTCTAGGGATGACTTCTCGAAGTGGATTGGAAACCGACCTGCTTTGTGCGCGGGTTTGGCTCTGTAGCCGAGCTATCGCTACTTGTTGGGCTTGCAGCATCTCGAAGATCATACGTAAGCTGGCCCCGATTTCCCAAGGGTTTTAGGTGTCTCAGGCTACGGATTGAGTACCGCCCTGAATGCTTCTTTCCGGTTCGGAACGCTGGTTCGCCTCCAAAGCTATTTGTGAATTGACATCCAATGGTATTTCGGCTCGAATTTTGGGTACTTCGATTCGAGCCTCGGGTGCCAAGTTATTGGTTTCATCTTGAAGGCCGACTTCGTAATCGATCGGTGAAGCCATTCGATCGGTGGTTATTCATCGCTGACCCGAAATTCAAGATGTTTTCGCAAATAAGTGCAAAGCACAATGGCGTGTTTTTTTTAGATTTGTATCAAATGACCACTGTTATCCTCGGCCCCACGGTGGGCGCCAAACTGTTTACCCGAAAAATGGATAGAGTTGAATTTATCCGCAGTTCCGAGGATATGTGGCGTAACTTGATACAAAATGCAAGGATAAATAAAAATGTAAATGTAGATTGGATAGAATGCAATCTAGATAAAGTCATCAAGAACAAAGAACCTTAGGGTTCGACAAATAGAATCAATCTAAGAAACTGAAAGAGCAATTCTTTACTGTAGAAAAATATAGTACTTTTATTACAATGTAAGTCTTAGAAAAACCTGTCCTATAGAAATGATAACCAAGCCCTTTTATAGTGGACGGATTCGGCTTCAAGCATAATAAAATAAACATTAAGTGGGAGACCCATGATAAGTCAGCTTTTTCATAATTTCTGCAAAGATTCTCTCTAGTGGGATTGCAACGGCTTTTGTCTGTGAGCTCGATATTGCTTAGAATCCTCGATCTTGGTTTGAGCTTGATTTCGGCTCGAACTTGTGATCTTGGTTCGAGCCCGGTCCTAGTTTGAGCCCTCGAATTGATTCCAGGTTAATGTTGATTGGTCACTAGATTATCAGCACAATAGGTCTACCTTGCATCGTGGTTCGATTCTGATTCGAGTTTGATTATGATATCGATCTCGACACGGACCGGCCTCCCCAGGTTCGAGGTTAGTTCATCCCCCCTTCGGGATCTTACTTCGATACATCACCCTTCGAACTCGATCGGACATGCCAAGGCTGAAATCTATTTCGACCGTATCCAAGTTTCTTTTCCTAATTTGTGCTAGTATATAAGCATTGAATATCAATGTATGTATCGGGTCATGACATATTTTACTTTGCCATTATTCATTTATTTAATTACGAACTTGACTAATAACTAACTTGTCTTGAATCATAATCAAAAGTACCTTTTTTAAAGAAATAAAACTGACATGCAATAGAAAATAAATGCAAATAAAAAAGGGAAATGAAAAATTGCATGGATAATTGGCTTCCTGTTTAGCTCTTCTATGATCATGTTGCAACATGTGAGGTATGGAGCAGTAGTTTCCACAATATCTTTTCCTTAGCCGTGAATTAGAGTTGCTTCACTCTCTCTATCTCTCTCTTTTACAAAAAGCAGCAGCTATAATTTAATTACGTAGTCCTAGGGCATCTCTTTACTTATTATTTTTTCTTGACAGAATTATTTTTTCTCGTCTAGGATTGGAAGTTTAGGATAAATGTGGTTGTACACAATAATTGGGCTTCAACATCTTGATTATATGAATCCAAAGCAGGTCCCACCTTCCAAATACGTGGGACGTTACAAACTCACCACCTATCCATTTTACAGATCAAACCTTTACCCAAAACATGGAAAATAACTAGAAAATAGAGATAATCAATTCTTGATACATTACCCACTTGTCTTGATTGGTCCACTTGAAACCAATCAAGGGTACATAGCCTGCAGATTTTGGACCCACCTTTGCCTTTTTGATTCATACCAATTATTGTTGATATAGGTCTAGTATATATATGTATATATACCATAGGACTTGAACAACACCTTAGAGAACTCAGAAAATGAAACCAAGAGCAATGAGGCCATCAAGAATCCTTAAAAACCTCTCCTGAAGGCTATTGAATTCCTCAGTTGTGGTACCTTTGCCAGTTCAAAGCACATTCAACCAACGACTCACCAAAAATCTCAACACCCTTCAATCACTCGAAGCTCCTTGTATTAATACAACTAATTGTCTATTTCATCTACTTGACGTCTCAACAGCTACCCAAGATTTAGCACAAGAATCCTTAAGAAACGTCAGTCTTCAAGATTCGGTTCGCGAAATCGTGGAAGAGTACCTTGAAGGAAACGTTGCGTTATTGGATGCATGCAATGGTTTGTTAGATAAAGTGGACAACATTGGCAAGTATGTGGAGCTGGTGAGAATTTCCATACATTCACTTGAAAGTTATAAATTTGATCAACCTATTAATCCAATGGCGTTAGCGCGAGCTAAACAAGGTTTGAATTCGTGTGAATCTTTCGAGAGAAAATGTAAGGAAATGATCACGAAATCAAATTCGGGATTGAAGAAATTGAGTGTGAAACTCGCTCAATATATGACTAGTTCGCAAATTACGAGTACAAGGAAGCAGCGGTATTTTGGATCTGAAGTGGATGAGATCTTAAGTGGATCTTCTGTAGTCACGACGATGTTATGTGATATCCTTAGTGTGGCGCTATCATTTAAATCGAAACACAAACTGAACACTACACAAAGTGGATCAACTGCGTCGTCCTCTGCATGGCTACATCCATTGCATGAGTTACAAATGAAGATAAAGGAAGAGAAAGAGAAGCACAAAGGAGACAATGTACTTTTCTCTGAATTTCAAAGAATATTTAGATTAACTCAAAGTTTGAGCCAAAAGTTGAAAACCCAGAGCCAAAATGATGTAATAATGATGGTGGCTGAATTGAAGAGAAGATGTGAGGAAGTGGATGAAGGACATAAATCCTTTGAAGGGAAAATAAAGGAGCTCTATAGATTCTTGATATCTATTAGAATGTCCTTGTTAGGGACACTATCGTCCTTGGCCTAATATGCTTATATAATATTAATTAGATTAATCATATTTCTTCGTAGAGTTGAAAAATCTTAGTACCTGAATCCGATTATTGATAACAAACTGTTGTATATAGATTTGACATATGTAGAGAAAGACCGCTTCAAGAAACTTCCTTACTATTATCTACTTTCGTGTATTGTGACCGCTGGTTTAACTTAATTACTCTTGTTTTGAGATCATGGATAGAATACCTACTTCAATAATAAATAATGTCAAGAAGTTATATCCAGTTCATGAATGAAGAGATGTGAGAGAGTAATTCTTTTAGATCTAGTTTGCTTTTCATTTCTGTAACGACCCTGACGGTCGTTTTGAGTAGTTTAGCCATGTTCTCATTTATTGTCTCTTATATGTTCAATTATGGTTATGTGACTTGTCGGGATAGTTGGTTTTTTTTCGGGTGAGTTTCTAAGTGAATTGGACACTTAGTCCCAAAGTTGGAAGCTTAAGATGAAAGAGTTGACCGGAGTTTGACTTTTGTGTATACGACTCTGGAATTGAGTTTTGATGGTTTCAATAGCTTCGTGGTAGTTTTGGACTCAGGCGTATGTCCGGATGTTGATTTGAAGGTCCGTAGGTTGATTTGGTATTTTTTGGCGAAAGTTGGTAAATTGAAGGTTTGGAAGGTTGAAAGGTTTGATCGAGGTTTTACTTTATTAATATCGGACTCGAATGGTGATTTCGGGAGTTAGTATAGGTCTGTTGTGTCATTTGGGACTTGCATGCATAATTTGAGCTTATTCGGAGTTGGTTTGATATGATTCGACGTTAGTTTTAGAAGTTGAATGTTCATTGATTCAATAGGCTTGAATTGGGGTGTGATTCGTAGATTTGATGTTGTTTGATGTGATTTAAGGCCTCAAGTAAGTTCGTTATGTGTTTTGGGACATGATGGTATGTTCGGACGAGGTATTATTAGTGGAAGCCGCATCTGCGATGTATTTTTCGTAGAAGCGGAACAGCGGGGCAGAAATAGGATTGAATAGAGGGTTTATTCTATTTTTTATATTTTGAGTTAGAGAGCTCGGTTCTGGGTAATGTTGGAGGGGATTTTCAAGGATTGATCGGGATAAGTGTTTTTGACTCGGTTTTGTTCATTAATCATGATTTCATTATTATTTTTATCATTTAATTAGTGATTTGAGTTGGAGAAATTGGGAAATTTTTATCCAAAATTGCTTCCTATGGTTTGTATTTTGTGGTATTAGTATTATTTTTGCAATATTCGAGCCGTCCAGAGATGGATTTTCGCAAAAAAGGCTTACTAGTGGGTTGATTTAGCTTGTTTGAGGTAAGTATCTTGCCTAAATTTGTGTGGGGGAACTACCCCTTACGACTTGGGTTGATTTGTGTTATTTGGATTATGTGAAAGACGTGTACACGAGGTAACGAGTGTGTACACGGGCTTATGCATGGTATTTTGATCGGTTTAGACTTTTTCATGCATTTAATTAGAAATTGAAATATCATGTTAGATCTTCCATTGTTAAATTCCTCTTACATGCTTTACTTGATGTTGTTATCACATTCTCTATCCCTTATTGTCAAACATGATCTTATATGCCTTAATTGCCTTTGTTATCTCTTTTATTGTCATGTTACCTCCTTTATTGTCGGGTTATTCTTATGTGAAGTTGTTGATTATTGAGATATCTTTCCTTATTGAGTAATTCTCACTCATTTTCTTATCATTGAGATTCTTGTTCGTATTGTGGTTGAGCCATGGGCTGTATGTTGTGGTAACTTCGATATTGTTAATTTTGTCAAGTTGTGGCATATGGGCAATTGTGGTGCGAGTTATTATTGTATTGTGATATTAATGTGCATGCGGCAGTATAAGGATAGGGGTTAATGTGCATGCGGAGGCATAAGGTGGGAATTTATGTGCGTGTTGCTAGTACGGGAATTACTTGAAGCCACATGGCGACATAAGGTAGATAAAGTGTATGTAGCTATTTCGGAAAAAAATATTTTCAAAAATATCTTAATGTAAGGCTCACGTGACGATATAAGAAAAGGTTGTTATTTTTAATTATGAAAAGTGGATATGAGGCGGTACCTCAGTTGTGATTCTTGTTGTACATTCCATGTTAAAGAGGCTTGTTGATTGAACAGTTTCGTTATCTCTTTATTTGCCTTACTTATAGTTGTCCATATTGATATCTTGACATTCTTATCATGTGTTCACTCCGTGTTGCCTTTATTGTTTTAAATTCCTTTGTTAACTTACATTATTGACCTGCTTTATATAGTCATATATTTCCTCGTCTTCCATTATTTGCTTATGTGATACCTTGTTCAGTTTCTCTTATCCTAGTAGGTGTCTTGACCTGGCCTCGTCACTACTCTACCGAGGTTAGGCTTGATACTTACTGGGTAGCATTGTGGTATACTCATACTACACTTCTGTATATTTTTGTGCAGATCCAGGTACTTTAGCTCAGTCTAGGCATCGGTGATTTGATCGTACATTTCGAAAACTTCAAGGTATACCTGCTTGGCGCTTGCAGGCCTTAAAGTCACCTTCTGCCCTTATTTTTACTACTTTTTACTCTTTGTTTAGATAGTGTTATACTAGGGATTTTCAGTATAACCTGTAGATCTTATGACTCAGTTCTACCGATTTTGGAAATTTTGTTATAGATGTTCTGTTTTGGAGTTATTATGAGCTTTATCGTATTATCTTAGCTGTCAATTTTGTTAAGCTATGAGTGAATGTTAGGCTTACCTAGAGACTAGGTGTCATCAGGACATACTAAGGTAGGAAACTGGGGTCGTGACAAGTCGATATCAGAGCTCTAGGTTCATAGGTGCTACGAGTCATAAGCAAGTTTAGTAGAGTCTTGCGGATCAGTATGGAGACGTCTGCATTTATCTTCGAGAGGCTACAGAATTGTTAGGAAGATTCCACTTCTTTGATTCCTTATTGTGCGAATTTATTGATTTTAAAATCTGAATTTTGTCTTTCTATTCTCTCATAGATAGTGGGGACATGCATTGCTGGATCCGATGATCAGACACCCGCGCCCCTATTAGAGCCACGCGAGGCTGGGGCTGGGGTGTCACGACCCAAAATTTCTCCTTAGGAGTCGTGATGGTACCTAGTCTCTAAGACTAGGTAAGACTAACACTTACTGAATTATGAATTAATAACCGATTTTAAATAATTATCTATTAAGCATGAAACAAAAATTTCTATATAAAGCCAACAATCAAAGGTAGATATATAATATCCCAAAATCGGTAGTATAAGTAATAATCTCTACTGGGTTTACTAGAAAATCTCTAAGTAAAATTTCAGAAATTGACTCTGAGGCCTGCGAACGCGACGGCAGGTATACCTTGAAGTCTCCACATCAGTACTCGATCAGCTATCTACTGATCAACAAGCTCCGAGGTACCTAGATCTGCACAAAAATGTGCAACAAGTATAGCATGAGTACACCACATCGGTACCTAGTAAGTATCAAGACTAACCTCGGTGGAGTAGTGACGAGGAACAATCAAGAAACCTACTAGACATAATAACCTGTATAATTATGAATATAAAAGTAATTGGGAACAATATCAATATAAATCTAAGCATGGTAAAAACGACAAATAATACTTGCAATAGAAACTAGAAGCAATAATTAGCAACAAGGAACAAACAAGTAATAACGACGTAGAGTAAGCTGAATACAGTTAAAGTTTGGTGAAACCAAGTAACGAAAACAGGTAAAAACCCAATAAACAACTGCTTTCACACANTAATATAAAAGTAATTGGGAACAATATCAATATAAAGCTAAGCATGGTAAAAACGGAAAATAATACTTGCAATAGAAACTAGAAGCAATAATTAGCAACAAGGAACAAACAAGTAATAAC
>AWOL01S0143091.1:0-10284 GCA_000715115.1 Nicotiana otophora
TTTTAAGTATTTACACTTATACCTTCACGTTGGCCCCTCTAAACCCGGTCATTATCACCTTCTGTAAGAGGTACGAGATGACCCTCGGTCAAATATATCCCTTCTTCTAGAGGATAGTGATTCTCCTCCGCTTCTTTGTAAGCATAATCGACAAGAGCCCCTTCACCAGCGACCATCTCATGCGTCTGTACAGTCCCCGGCTCTACCGAGGGGCATTGATAAAGCTTGCCCATCGGGCTACTAAGGCCCCATTCTCGAGTATAGACGAGGACCGAGACCGAGGCTGGTTGGGTCGGTTCGTTCGAGTGAAGACCTCGGGTCTAATCCAGGCTGAGGAAATGCCATTTTTCGAGAAATGGAACATGAAACTTAAGTATAACTTCACCCATAAGATTTTGTTTATTGCTTTTTTCCTTTACTCTCATCTAATCGATGTTTCGTGGTGCAGTTTTGCTCAGATGCCAGATGTAGTTCCCCGACTCAAGGAGTGGGTCGAGGGCATTGCATCATAGAAGCCCTATTCCGAGCGCACGTGGAACGAACGTTCAAAGGGAGGGTGGGAGGCCCGTTCTCACGGTAAGATTATTTCCTAGAACTGACATCACTTGAGTTTCTTTCCGAGCTTGCTCATCTCATTTTCTTTGTAGGCCTTGGGAAGGATGTTGCAATGAGGCCCCCATCAGGAGATAAAATCGTCGTCCCCCAATCACCTGCTCCGTAGTAGGATAAACATAAGAAAGGGAAAAAATCTTTGAGTTCCTCGGGGCACGAAAAGAAGAAACCAAGGGGGCAGCTGGTACACAAATTCAAAAAGACTACCAGCGCCCAAGAACTCCTATCGGATTCACTCCACCGATTGAGGGATGAGTCCGAAGAAGACGAAGAAGAAGACTCTGAATTGATGACTCGCGTGAGGAGCGATACCGAGCTGTCTCAAACCAGGGAGGCCGGTGGAGAGGCAGTGGCCGAGGCCTCCGAACTAGGGAGTGTCGAGCCTGTTTTGCCCTGAGCTAAGGAGGTCGATAGAGAAACTCTGGCTGGCACTCCTCAAGTAGAAGATAATGTATCGAAGGACGCTCTCGGGGTGATAGATCTTTTTGGGTCGCCTTCATTCACTGATGCTATGATAAATAAGGCTCAAACAATGAAAGGACGCCCAACTGAGAGTCCTCAAGGGGTGGCCGATTCCTTCAACAACTTCTTCGACGGTATAGATTCCACCGCCTTGGAAGATGTCACCTGGTTAGGTGACTTATTGGTACCAAAGATTACGCCGCCTTCGGGAACCAGCGGATCATCTTCGAGTCCGAGATTGGTTGACCAATTCCCAGTCTCCAGTATAAATCCTGACCAGAAGCAGTCAATCGTTATATCCATACCAGAGGATGCCTGGGTTCTCTCCGTCCTCGTGGGGGTTGCCAGCTATCTCCGATACCTGATGACCGAAGAGGATCAGGCCAAAATGGACGAGGTGGAGGCCGCTTGCCTTTTCAACGAGGCTCAACAGGCATTAAATTGGGTAACTTCGAAAGCTTTCCTATTACGTACTTAGATTAAATTGCGAATAATCATAACATTCTTCTTTGTGTTTGTAGACCTCGGGGCTCCATCATGAAACTTTCTGCCGATACCGGGAGGAATTAAACCAACACAAGGTTGAGGCTCGGGAGCTCACCGAGAAGAGGGATGCTTACAAGCTCCTCAGTGAGAAGATCCAGGCCGAGTTAGAAGCAACTCGGAAGGAACATGCTGATCTGGTCGAGAAGGTAGAGGTAGACACGGTGAAGGCTGAGGCCGAAAAATGGAAGAAAAATATAGACCATCTAGCCTCGGAAAAGGAGACCACCCGAGAACAACTAGCTTCAACTGAGGTCCAGCTCCGGGCCACAAAAGAAAAGCCAGGCCAAGAAGATCGAGGAGCTCTAGTCTCAACTGAGCTCGGGGGTCTACATCCAAGAAAATCCGGCCAAGGAACTCGAGGTGGCCAAATCGAAAGTTGTTGCGGTTAAGGCCGAGGATGATGAGCGGGTGGACCAGCATAAGGCCGATACTGAAGCGGCTCATGTCCAAGCGAGAAACTTGGTGGAGCACATAAAGTGGCGATCCTGAAAGGAGGCCCTCGAAGGAGTTCAAGCTCAGAGCTTCGACATGCTGGCTGACAACGAGAATGCCAAGATATCTGAGGCCAAGGCCAGGAAGCTGGCTTATACCGAGGAGGAGGATTCCGAGGTATCCAAAGACTCGGATGAGCCCGAAGACGGTGAAGGCCCCGAAGGCGACGACGCGACTCCCGGTGAAGATTAGGCCACTTAAGATCTTTTTAAACATCTCATCTTTGCCATTTTGGCCATTGTAAGTTTCTGTATTGGAGCCATTTCGCCCTTGTAAAAAGAATTTTGGGTAAATATATATATAATACTTTCTTTCCCTTTCAGCTTTCGGATTTACCCTTTGTTTTATCATTTGTGTTCACAAAGATCAAAATGCATTAGCATGAAGTAACTTAGGTTATGTTCGAAGGTTCAAACAAACCTCGCCTTTATATTTTTCCGTTTTAAGGTATCTTGGGGGTTCGGTGTTACCGGAAACTTTTTCCCAAAGTAGGTAATTCAGATTATAGTTTGCTGAGGGTAGCCTTTAGAATCGGTTATGAAAAATATTCTTTTTTGAAGGCCTAGTTTTTGTTACGGCTCTCGGACGTCTCCGAGCTGTGTTAATATGGTCGTAGCCTTTTAGTTCGGGAGTCGCCTAGTGGACTTGCTTTCTCGAGTTATCCGGGCTTTCCCAAGATAACAGTCCCCGAACGGAAGTGGTCATGGCCTTTAAAATTGGGGGGTTGCCTAATAGGTCTTATGCCGTCGAGGTCTAGTAGCTTGGGCTATCCAAGTTTGTTTTTGGACGGTAGTCCCCGAGTGAGAGAGTGATTATTCGAACTCCGGTTATAAGCGGCCCTTGGGCTTGTTACCTTTAAGGGATCGGAAGTAGGAAATTCTTTAAGGAGTGCAAGGAAAAAAAATTGAAATATAAGATGATTGCAAGGAAGAGAATTCTCTTTATTCTTGTGCATAATAAGGATGTATATGTACATGCTTTGCGTCAGGGTTCGAGCAGCCTATGTGGGCACGGTTCATTTGACCGTTTGGCCCTTACATTGAATCATATCGATCAAAACCCTTCAATCCAGAAATCTCTTTCCATGTTAAAGTTGATATCGGAGGGTAATGCCCCACAGTGTTCGAGGTTGATCGAAGTGAGGCCTCGAATACTGTTTTGATCGCTGTTACCGACTCGTTGCCGGCATTAGATTCTAAGTTATCATGATTTACTTGTTGCCTCGTTAAAAACCTTGCCTAAACACCCATTTGGGACAAAACTGGTTCAAGAGAAAAAGAATGAAATGCATGATTTCAGACCTAAAATCTCGTACTTTTCCTCATCGATCATCTCCAAGAGTTAGTCTGAAATATAAATAAAAGAATATGAATGAGGCCATACCTTAGAATTAATATCTTCTTAGGTGAATTACATTCCAATTGCTCGGTAGTTGTTCACCGTTCATCGGTTCGAGCTTGTAGGATCCTTTTCCGGTGATTTTGATGATATGATACGACCCTTCCCAGTTCAGCCCCAACTTTCCCTCATTCGGGTTTCAGGTGTTTAACGTGTGATCTTCCTTAGCACTAAGTCCCCGATGTTGAAGTACCAAAGGTTGGCCCTCATGTTGTAATATATCTCGATCTGCTGCTTTTGGGCAGCCAGTCGAACAAGGGCGACTTCACACTTTTCATCCAATAGCTCCAGGCTCATATTCACGGCGTCATCATTTGATTCCTTTGTTGCATATCGGAATCTGATGCTTGGCTCTCCGACTTTGATCGGTATCAGAGCTTCAGCACCGTAAACCAATGAGAATGGAGTGGCCCCGGTACTGGACTTCGCAATCGTACGATATGCCCAAAGAACTTCGGGCAGGAGTTCCTTCCATTTCCCTTTGGCATTGTTCAACCTCTTTTTAAGGTTTTGGAGTATGTTTTTGTTGGTTGATTCGGCTTGTCCGTTACCACTAGGGTGGTAGGGTGTCGATAAGATCCTTTCGATCTTGTGGTCTTCGAGAAATTTAGTCACCTTACTACTGATGAATTGCTTCCCGTTATCGCACACGATCTCGGCCGGTATTCCGAACCGATATATGATATGGTCCCAAATGAAATGGATGACTTCCTTCTCCCTGACCTTTTCGTATGCCTGGGCTTCCACCCACTTGAAACAATAGTCAGTCATAAATAAAATAAATTGGGCCTTATCGGGTGCCCATGGAAAGGGGCCGACGATGTCCATTCCCCACTTCATGAACGACCATGGCGATAAAACCGAATGTAGCAGCTCTCCGAGTTGGTGTATCATCGGAGCATGTCATTGGCATCCATCATATTTTCGTACGAACTCCTCCGCGTCCTTTTCCATGTCAATCCAGTAGTACCCTACTCTGATCACCTTTCGAACCAATGATTCGGCGCCCGAATGATTTCCACATGTACCCTCGTGAATTTCCCTCAGAACGTAATCGATATCTCCTGGTCCTAGACATATTTGCAACGGGCCATCGAACATTCTTTTGAATAAGGTTCCATCCTCAGAAAAACAAAACCGGATTGCCTTTGTACGGAGGGCCCTCGATTCCTTTGAATCCGAGGGCAATTTGCCGGTCTTCAGATATTCTACGTATTTGTCTCTCCAATCCCAAGTCAGGCTTGTAGAGTTTATCTTGGCACAACCTTTTTCTACCACCGATCTCATGAGTTGAACCACTGCTCCCGAATTAAGTTTGTTATCTTCGACCGATGATCCTAAGTTAGCAAGGGCATCGACCTCACTGTTTTGATCCCGGGGGACGTGTTGTAAGGTCCACACCTTGAACCTGTGTAATGCTACCTGTAACTTATCCAGGTATCTTTGCATTCGTTCTTCTCTGACCTCGAATGTTCCATTAACTTGGTTTACCACGAGGAGGGAGTCGCACTTAGCTTTGATCACCTCAGCTCCCAAGCTTTTGCCTAGTTCGAGACCTGCAATCTTGGCCTCATATTCGGCCTCGTTGTTAGTCAATTTTACAGTCCTAATAGATTGTCTAACTACATTNATTAGCTTTGATCACCTCAGCTCCCAAGCTTTTGCCTAGTTCGAGACCTGCAATCATGGCCTCATATTCGGCCTAGTTGTTCGTCAATTTTACAGTCCTAATAGATTGTCTAACTACATTGCTTGTTGGTGGCATTAAAAGATGCCGAGTCCGGACCCTTTTGCGTTTGAGGCACCATCCGTAAAGAGGGTCCAGATTCCCTTGGACGTCCTTGAGTTCACCAACAACTCTCGTTCGACCTCAGGTATTAGGGCCGACGAAATTCAGCCACGAAATCTACCAAAAATTGAGATTTGATGGTTGTTCGGGGTCGATACTCAATATTGTACCCACTGATTTCAACGGCCCACTTGGCTAATCATCCCGAGAGCTCGGGTTTGTGCATAATACTTTGCAACGGGTAAGTTGTTACAACACATGTGGGGTGGCACTGAAAATAAGGTTTTAGTTTCCTAGAGGCACTTACTAAAGCGAGCGCCAGTTTTTCTAGGTGATGGTACCTAGTTTCGGCCTCTCCTAGGGTCCTGCTAACATAATAAATTGGAAATTGCGTACCTTGCTCTTCTCGAACCAGGACTCCACTTACCGCTATTTCTGATATTTCCAAGTACAAGTACAGATGTTCATCTGTTTTCGGTGTATGAAGCAATGGTGGGCTCGATAAGTATCGTTTGAGCTCCTTCAAGGCTCGTTGACATTATGGGGTCCATGAAATGTTATTCTTCTTTTTCAGCAACGAGAAGAATCGGTGACTCTTATCCGATGACCTCGAGATGAATCATCCTAGGGCGGATATGCATCTGGTTAATCTTTGCACGGTCTTCACGTTGTCCACGACTATGATATCTTTGATGTCATTGATTTTGTCGGGGTTGATCTCGATTCCTTGGTTGGATACCATGAACCCAAGGAACTTACATGATCCGACTCCGAACGCACACTTCTCCGGTTTCAGCTTCATTTTTTACTTCTTCAAAATGCTAAAAGTTTCCTCCAAATATTTTAAATGGTCTTCTGCTCACAGAGACTTAACCAATATATCGTCAATATAAACCTCCATCGATGTTCCTATTTGTTCCTCATATATCAAGTTTACCAAGCGTTGATAAGTGGCACCAATATTTTTTAGTCCGAATGGCATCATATTATAACAGCGCGTGCCGATCTTGGTAATGAAGGAGGTTTTCTCTTAATCATCCGGGTACATCCGTATTTGGTTGTACCCGGAATAGACATCGAAAAAGCTAAGGATCTCTTGGCCAGCCGTGGCATCGATCATGCGATCGATGTTGGGCAGAGGGAAGGAGTCCTTCGGGCAGGCTTTGTTCAAATCTTTATAGTCTACTCACATTCTTAATTTGTTCCCCTTTTTAGGGACTACCATTACGTTTGCTAACCAATTCGGGTATTTAACCTCCCAAATGAACCCTATTTTAAGGAGTTTAGATACCTCGTCCTTGATGAAAGCCTGTTTGACCGCGAATTGGGGCCTTCTTTTCTGCTTGACCGAAAGGAATTTTAGGTCTAGGCTTAGCTTGTGGGTGGTTACCTCCGGGGGATCCCTATCATATCAAGATGGGACTATGCGAAATAATCCATATCAGCTATAATAAATTGAATGAGTTTCTTCCTGAGCTCGAGAGTTAGCCCTGTGACCAGGTATACCTTTCGATTGGATTGTTGTTTGATCAATATGACATGCTCCAGCTCTTTGACCGTTGATTCGGTAGCGTCGGAATCATCGGGGACTATAAAGGATCGGGGAACCCCGTAATCATCGTCTTTGTCAGTCCCCTGCTTGTCTTGTTGGGTCAAGGATGGCATCGGTGATTGCTATTTGGCCTCTTGTCTTGATTCCGACCTTGGCTCCTTTGATGTTGCAAGTGTTGATATCGAAATTACTTCATCGACTGCAAATATCTTTTTTGCGATTGGTTGCTCTCCGTAGATCGTCTTAATCCCTTCTGGCGTGGGGAATTTTAACACCCGTTGATGGGTCGAAGGCACTACCCTCATGTTTTGGATCCATGGCCTCCCAAGCAGGGCGTTGTATCTCATGTCACCTTCGATCACATAAAACTTGGATTCCTGGATGGTCCCGGCAGCATTGACTGGTAATGTAATTTCCCCTTTAGTGGTTTCACATGCCATGTTGAATCCATTCATGATTCGGACTGTGGGTACGATATGGTCTTGTAGACCGAGCTGCTCCACGACCCTTGATAAAATGATGTTGGCCGAGCCACCTGGATCAATTAACATACGTTTAATCCGAATTTTATTCATGAGTACAGATATTACCAGTGTATCATTGTGGGGTTGTACGATCCCTTTTGCGTCCTCGTTGTTGAAAGATAAAGTTCCTTCTGGTACGTAGTCTCGAGTTCATTTTTCCCTAGTGATTGATACTTTGGTGCGTTTCAACATCGCCCTATGTGGGATATCAACCCCTCCGATGATCATGTTTATGACGTGCTGAGGTTTTTCTTATTCTGCCTATTTGCTAAAATCCCTATTCCTGAAGTGATTCTTGGATTGGTCGCTCAAGAATTCTCGAAGGTGACCATCGTTGAATAGACTAGCTACTTCCTCTCTCAGCTGTCAACGATCTTCGGTTCTGTGACCGTGAGTGGCATGATATTTGCACATATGGTTAGGATCCCTTTGGGTTGGATCAGTCTGTAGAGTTTGAGGTCATTTGGTATCTTTGATGCACCCGATAGCTGATACAATGGCGACAACATCGATATTAAAGTTGTATTCTGATAGCCTTGGTGCGTCTTTGGGCCCGATGGACCCGTCGAACCCATTTTTGGTCATAAGTCCCCTGCTTCTCTGACCTCGGTCATTTTTCCTTTCGTTTCTCATGGAGTTTCACCCGGACCCGTTGCCTCTCCGATCCCCATTATATGGTTGATACTAATCTCCGTTCGACCTCGGTTCGCGGTCAATATCTTTCTTGATTCTGTCGACGGGTATGATAGGATAAACAAACCCGGAATGAGCCCCAAGTTGATCATCTTCGACCTTGATTTTCGATTGGTACCGATTATGCACATCGACCCAAGTAACAGCCGGGTACTCTATCAGATTCTGTTTCAACTGATGTGAAGCCACCGAGCTTCGAACATTGAGCCCTTGGATAAAGGCTTAAACAGCCCAATCATCAGCGACCGATGGTAGGTCCATCCGTTCTATTTGGAATCGAGACACGAATTTTCTGAGCATTTCATTGTCCTTCTGCCTTACCTTGAAAAGGTCCGACTTCCTGGTCTCGACCTTGACGGATCCGGTGTGTGCCTTTATGAAAGAATCTGCAAGCATAGCAAAAGACTCAATAAAATTAGATGGTAAATTGTGATACCATATCATGGCTCCATTTGATAGGGTCTCTCCGAATTTCTTTAATAATACGGATTCGATTTCATCATCCTCTAGATCATTGCCCTTGATGGCACATTTATAAGAGGTGACATGCTCGTTCATGTCGGTCGTTCCATTGTACTTAGGAATCTCGGGCATGCGGAACTTCTTGGGGATTGGCTTGGGAGCCGCGCTCGGGGGAAAAGAATTTTGCATAAACTTCTTGGAATCTAGGCCTTTCAATATCAACGGTGCTCCTGGTATTTGATCTACCCTGGAATTGTAGGTTTCTACCTTTTTGTCACTGGCCTCGATCTTCTTCTCCCCTGATTCTATCCGTTTCATCAATTCCCCAAGCTTCTTTATAATCTCGGGGTTAGCCCCCAATTCGTTTNTCCAGCTCTTTGACCGTTGATTCGGTAGCGTCGGAATCATCGGGGACTATAAAGGATCGGGGAACCCCGTAATCATCGTCTTTGTCAGTCCCCTGCTTGTCTTGTTGGGTCAAGGATGGCATCGGTGATTGCTATTTGGCCTCTTGTCTTGCTTCCGACCTTGGCTCCTTTGATGTTGCAAGTGTTGATATCGAAATTACTTCATCGACTGCAAATATCTTTTTTGCGATTGGTTGCTCTCCGTAGATCGTCTTAATCCCTTCTGGCGTGGGGAATTTTAACACCCGTTGATGGGTCGAAGGCACTACCCTCATGTTTTGGATCCATGGCCTCCCAAGCAGGGCGTTGTATCTCACCTTCGATCACATAAAACTTGGCTTCCTGGATGGTCCCGGCAGCATTGCCTGGTAATGTTATTTCCCCTTTAGTGGTTTCACATGCCATGTTGAATCCATTCATGATTCGGACTGTGGGTACGATATGGTCTTGTAGACCGAGCTGCTCCACGACCCTTGATAAAATGATGTTGGCCGAGCCACCTGGATCAATTAACATACGTTTAATCCGAATTTTATTCACGAGTACAGATATTACCAGTGTATCATTGTGGGGTTGTACGATCCCTTCTGCGTCCTCGTTATTGAAAGATAAAGTTCCTTCTGGTACGTAGTCTCGAGTTCATTTTTCCCTAGTGATTGATACTTTGGTGCGTTTCAACATCGCCCTATGTGGGATATCAACCCCTCCGATGATCATGTTGATGACATGCTGAGGTTCTTCTTGTTCTGCCTATTTGCTAAAATCCCTGTTCCTGAAGTGATTCTTGGCTTGGTCGCTCAAGAATTCTCGAAGGTGACCATCGTTGAATAGACTAGCTACTTCCTCTCTCAGCTGTTAACAATCTTCGGTTCTGTGACCGTGAGTGGCATGATATTTGCACATATGGTTAGGATCCCTTTGGGTTGGATCAGTCTGTAGAGTTTGAGGTGATTTGGTATCTTTGATGCACCCGATAGCTGATACAATGGCGACAACATCGATATTAAAGTTGTATTCTGATACCTTGGTGCGTCTTTGGGCCCGATGGACCCGTCGAACCCATTTTTGGTCATAAGTCCCCTGCTGCTCTGACCTCGGTCATTTCTCCTTTCGTTTCTCATGGAGTTTCACCCGGACCCGTTGCCTCTCCGATCCCCATTATATGGTTGATACTGATCTCCGTTCGACCTCGGTTCCCGGTCAATATCTTTCTTGATTTTGTCGACGGGTATGATAGGATAAACAAACCCGGAATGAGCCCCAAGTTGATCATCTTCGACCTTAATTTTCGATTGGTACCGATTATGCACATCGACCCAAGTAACAGCCGGGTACTCTATCAGATTC
>AWOL01S0143093.1:0-19748 GCA_000715115.1 Nicotiana otophora
ATTGACTGCTCCGGTGATCATTCTGTTGTAGTTTTTTATCTTGTATTCCCCTCAGTATGTTCTTTCCCGACATTTCCTGTTTAGTTCTTCATTTCTGTTATTTTCATATACACTGTTAAATTGTACAGGTTGATTTGTAAGTGTCTTGCCTTAGCCTCGTCACTACTTCGTCGAGGTTAGGCTCGACACTTACCAGTACATGGGGTCGGTTGTACTGATACTGCACTCTGCACTTTGTGTGCAGATTTTGATACCGTCTCGGGTTGATCGAGATTTTGCTATTGGTCCGCTGTCCGGAGACTCAAGGTAGATCTGTCGGCTTTCATAGACCTTGAAGTCCCCATCTATCTTTTTTGTTCTACTGTTTCTTTTATTCAGACAGTTGTATTTCTTTCTGACTATTATTTATTACAAATCCTAGAATGCTCGTGAATTGTGACTCCAGATCCGAGTGGTAGTAACTAATACAATTTTATGATATTCCGCACTTATTATATTTTATCTTAGTTAATTATTGTTATTTACTGAATGGAAATAAGGAATTGGTTTAATGATTCTCTAACGTTAGCTTGCCTGTCAAGTGAAATGTTAGGCGCCATCACGGTCCCGTCGGTGGGAAATTTTAGGTCGTGATAGCCACCTGCTCGTATGAATAGCCCAAGCCCAAGATTTACTTTAATGTATTTGATTACTCTCATAGCAGCATCTAGATGTGATTGCTTAGGAGCATGCATGAATTGACTTAGAACATGTACCACAAAGGCTATGTCAGGTCTAGTCATAGTCAAATACAACAATCTTCCCACTATTCTTTGATAAACACTTCTGTCTTCAAGTAGTCTGTCATTAGACAACCTCTGCTTGTTGAACACCTTGTCAAATTCTACAGAGGTAAGTTTGTAATTAAACTCTAGTAGAGTAAGCACTGGCTTTCCTCCTAATAGGCNGTCAGGTCTAGTCATAGTCAAATACAACAATCTTCCCACTATTCTTTGATAAACACTTTATGTCTTCAAGTAGTCTGTCATCAGACAATCTTTCCTTGTTGAACACCTTGTCAAATTCTACAGAGGTAAGTTTATGATTAAACTCTAGTGGAGTAAACACTAGCTTCCCTCCTAATAGCCTAGTTTCATATAACAACTCAAGGGCATACTTTATGTGGTACATATGAATGCCTTTCTCTAATCTTGAAACTCTATGCTAAGAAAGTACTTGAGCTCCCCTAAGTCTTTCATCTTAAACCTATTCTGCAGATTCTTTCTAGCATTCTTAATCAGATTCGGGTGATTACCAGTAACTAACAGATCATCTACATAGACAAGAACAATCACCAAATATGCTCCCTTCCCGTGTGTGAACAAAGAATAGTCATAGTGTGACTGTACAAATCCCAAATCTATCAATGCTTCTGTCAGCTTCAAGTTCCACTACCTGGGTCTTGTTTAATCCCATACAAGGACTTATTCAACTTGCACACCTTCTGATACTCCCCCTAACTTGAAATGCCATAAGGAATTTTCATGTAAACTTCTTCACATAAATCACCCTGAAGAAATGCGTTATGAACATCCATCTGAAAGACAAACTAGTGTGAAGCAGCAACAAGAGCCACTACAGATCTTACTGTAACAATCTTGGTTGTAGGAGAGAAGGTTTCAGTATAGTCTAAACCTTCATGCTGGCTGTAGCCCTTGGCTACAAGTCTAGCTTTATACCTTTCCACCTCTCCTGTGGATTTATACTTTACTTTAAACACCCATTTGCATCCTATAGGGACCTTGTCTGGAGGAAGGTCTACAATTGTCCAAGTATTGTTGCTCTCAAGAGCTGAAATATCAGATTTCATAGCAGCCACCCAAAGTGGATTGGCACTAGCTTCTGCATAAGTCCTAAGCTCCACAATTGCTGAATAAGCTGCTAATGAAGCCCTGTAGGCAGGAGTAAGATGATCATACACCACATAATTGAATAGTGGATATAAACAAGAAGATTTATGTTGAACAACATAATCTCCTGTTCAAATAGGTGGTCTAGAATCCCTTGAAGATATTCTGAGCTGTACTGGATGAGAAAAAGGAGTAGGATCTCTGGTGATAAGAGATGGTAAAGACTGTGGGACATTATCTGTAGTTGAATTGGATGATGAAGGTAGGGGTGCAGTTACAGCAGGAGGATCAGGTTCCACCAGTTGCAGTACTGGGAATATAGGTGAAGAGACAGTGCTCATATTCTTGAAGGGAAATATGTCTTCTTGAAAGACAATGTCTCTGCTTACAAAGAACTCCTTGGAGGTCAGATCATAGAGATGATAACCCTTCTGAGTAGTTGAATATCCAAGATGAACAGTTGGGATTGCCCTTGGATTGAACTTGTCACCTTTCTTCACAGTTGTAGCATAGCATAGACTACAAAACACCTTGAGATGTTGCAGTGAAGGAGCTCTATGAAATAACTTTTGGAAGGGTGACTGGCCTTTCAACAAGACAGTGGGCAGTCTATTAAGCAAATATACAACAGTGAACATACACTCTCCCCAAAATCTCAAAGGCACAAAGGCCTGAAACCTTAGTGCCCTTTCCATGTCCAGAATATATCTATGTCTCCTTTCAACAACATCATTATGTTATGATGTATATACACAAGAGCTTTGATGTACGATGTCATAATCTTTTAGTAAATTGTTCACTTGATCATTGAAGAATTTTGAACCATTGTCTGTTCTAAGACATTTCACACCACAGGTAAACTGATTTTTGACAAACATTAGGAAGTTCCTTAACACTATAATAGAATCTTCTTTAGTAGGCATTAAGAAAATCCAGGTATATCTAGAGAAATCATCTACTAGAGTCAAGAATTATAATTTACCATCATGAGTCGGAACTCTATAAGGGACCCAAACATCATCATGGACAAGATCAAAGGGATTAACAGAACAAGTAGTACTTAGAAGAAAAAGCAGTCTTGCTTGTTTAGCAATAGGGCATACAGAGCACATGTGATCCTTCAGCTGAATCTTACACAAGCCATCTATATTTTTCAAGACTTTTAAAGGAGCATGCCCTAATCTCTTATGCCAAAGAGATATATCATCAATCTTATTCTTATTCTTAGAACTACCTTCATTGTCACTAGTTGAACTGGAGATGATATTTACAAATGAATGATTGAGTGTATTCTTGTTGTCAGCTACCTGCTGTGGACTTGAGTTACCTCTATTTCTCAGAATATAGAGACCATCATCTTCTCTACCAATCCCTATCACCTTCCCACTTGAGAGTTCCTGAAATAAACAGAAATCAGGAAAAATATTGCACAACACTGTAACTCCTTAGTGATCTTTGACATTGACAATAAGTTGTATTTGAATTAAATACATTTAGTACTTCTCCAATTGTTTTATCCTGAAATATATAAGACTCTCCTGTCTTATTGATAGCAACATGTTCTCAGGTAGGTTAATGAATCTTATTCTTACTCATTTGTGACAGTTCCTTTAACTTGTGTACCATATGATTGGTTGCCCTTGTGTCTACTATCCAGTTATTGTCAACTGGACTAGACATTAGAGCAGTAGTAATACCTGTTGTCCCCATCTATGCTGCATAAGCCATAGGCTCTCCTTCTTTCCCTTTGTTAAACATCTGCAGAATCTGATTGTATTGTTCTGGAGTGAAGAACTGAGCAGGAACTGATGGTGTAGAGACAAATGCTGCTTGTTGAGATGAGCCTTGTGCTTCAGATACCTGATTTCCTGCATTACTCACATTGTTAGCATAAGTGTTGGGTGTTCCTCCTTTCTTCTTGTACTTGAAATCTACTGGATATCTATGTAACTTGTAGCAATTGTCCCTTGTGTGACCTTTGAGCTTGCAGTAGTCACACTGAAGTACATGCCTTCCATAGTTGTAGTTGTTTCTAGTTTTGTAACTGTTGTTACCACCACTGGTGTTACCACCATTGTTGTTCCCTCTACTACTTAGCAGAGCAGAAGCATCATTACCATCAATACCAATACTAGTATTGATCCCATAGTTGATATTCTTCCTTTGACTCTCTACATTCACTATCATAGCATAGGCCTGATTTATATTTGGTAATTGTCGTTTCATAAGAATTTGATCTTTTGCATTCTCATAGGACTCATTAAGACCAGTTAAAAACTTATATAGCTTTTGTAGTTGATAGTGCTCAGCATGTTTAATAGACTCTGTGTAATGCCCAGTAAATTTTTACAAGTGATTTGGGTTGATTTCAAGCTTATAGAATACAATGTATTAAACCCGAGCTTCATGAGGTTTTTGGAGTGGAATAAAGTTATTAGAATACTTGACATTATTTATTTTATTAATGGTCGAGTTATGAATTAGTAGTAAATAAGAGGTCATTAAGAACACTTAGAAAAATGTTTAAAAGAAAGGGAATTAAGATTTCAATTCTTTGAAACACTTGGATAACGAAATGCATGTTTGGAATAAATGGAATGAGAGATAAAAATTTAAAACAAAAGGTTGGCAGTGGCTAAACAAGAATTAAGGAGACAAGGAAATTTATTTCTTCAATTTGGTTGGAAAAGTAAGAGACAACCAAAAGGAATTTAAGAAAAAGAATGCTTCAGGAATAGAAGCTGGACCTTGTGTGATAGCATCCCCAACGTTCGAACGCAGCAATTGGGCGGTGAAGTTTAACCATCGCCTCCATGTCAGCGTGTGAAGGAGAAATTCTTCAGGTGTGGACGCTGCCTCACACGCGAAGCGTCCACCCTGGCGTGCAACTTCTGAAGGTATTAAAATACCATCCGGGTAGATGTTTTATTATTTGGTTCAAGTCTTTGAAGGCTAGAGAGAAGGGAGAGCTCCTACCCAATGAATGTTACCTTGAGGTGTGTATTTGATAATTCTTTGTTAGATTTGGTCTATTAGTTTCATCTTCTAACACTCCCACTACATGGAATTCATAGATTCTCGAAAGAATCTCTCAAGAATATTTCAAGAATACAAGTTTTGAAATTCGATGGTTTGACATAGAAATAATTTCTACACTCCAATCTTATATATTATACTTTATGGATTTAGTAGAGTATATTTATGAATAAAGATTTGCATATAAACATCTATTCATGAAACCCAATATAATTAGTATTGAAATTGAAGGGTTTGTTGGTAAGGATGATGAATAGTGTTGGGTTTTACTTGAGCGATGTAGTTTTGAACTTCTAATGGAACGTCTAGATTCCATAACATGTTTAATGGATGAATTATAGTTAAAACTCAAGGATTGACCTTCAAATGGTGAAATAAGAATTTTTGTAAAACTTGTGAAATTGTGTTAGACACGTAGTTGATTTGGTTTGTGTTGTTGCGACACGTTATTGATATATGTGAGCTCGCGTGAGAACCTAATTTTTGAATATATTGAATTTTTATCACCTTCTATTATGTAAATATTTTTAAAATTTTAATATATATTTTTTAGGTTTATTATACATTTTTTATATATAGGGTAATAAATTAAAAATATTTTAAAAGGTCAATTATTACTGTTACTATTATTTTTATTTTTTTCACTTATTTTAAAATAAAATAAATTAAAAAACCGAACAAATTAATTAAATATATATTTTTTAAAATTTTCGGATGGGAATAAGAAATAGAAAAAGTAGAAGTGTAGAATTAAAAAGTAAAAGTAAAAGTAGGTGGAAACTGTTTAATAAAAAAATAAATGAAAGTGAAAAATTTTAAAAATAAAAGTAAAAGTATGTGAAAATTTTAAAAAATAAAAAGTAAAAGAAATTTGGAATTAAAAAATAAAACTAAATGTAGGTGAAAATATTTATAAAAAAAGAAGTAAAAGAAAGTGAAAATTAAAAAAAAGAAAACTAAAATAAGTGGAAATTAAAAAAGAAAGTAAAATAAGTGGAAAATAAAAAGAAAAGTAAAGTAAAAAAAGTGAGAAATTAAAAAATAAAAGTACATGAAAGTGGGGAATGTATTTTTCTTTTTTAAAAAAAGAAAAATGGAAAGTGAAAATTGTTTTTAATTAACAAATAATAAACTAATAAAATAAATTAAAAACAAATATGAAAATTTCCGAAATTTTTCCTATAAATAGAAGTGAAAAATGAGTGAAAAGAAGTAGAAAAAGGAGCGAAAAAAGAGAGGAGGGAATTGAGAGGGTTGTTTTTCTTCTTCTACGCTAAGAGAATTTCTACACGTGTCATTCTTTCGAACAAATTCAGCAATTCATCACCCCGTTTAAGACTCGAAAATGCCTCAAATTCAAGCCTAAAAATATTCTTGAAGTATCCCAATAAACGTAACAAGGTTCCGACTTTGTCTCTCCGGCTTCGTTGAGGTCTCCGGCGAGCCAGACTCTAGTCAGATTTCCTTTCTTCATTTTATTCGATTTCGTGAGAAGCTGTATCGAGGTCCGTTTCTTACTTTATCCTTGATTAATATATAAGTTTGAATTTTTTTTTATTATGATGGGTATTTGAGTAAACTTTTATGGTTCATATTTACTGATTATTTGAGCATGTTATGTTTGTTTCCGTTTAATCCATAAACAATAATAGTTTTCATGTTCTTGGTTAGTTTTTCTTAAATTTTCTAGTTATTTTTGGTGGATTAGTTTTTTAGAATATTTAGTTCCATGAATTAGTAAGGCATGAAACTTTCACTGTCATTATTTGTTTAATATAATTTTAGAGAAGTAAAAATTCATGTTAGAGTAAATCAAGGTGCAAAAGGCAGTAATGTATAAAGGGAATTGGGCCATACGAACGTTGATGTGCCATGAAATAATTTTGTTGTTAAGGAAGAATGGGACATGAAGTTTTCTAACTTTAATATTAGAAAGATCGGGCCTTTAGAAATTTTTGGGTCGGATGGTTTAAGTACTATGGCCCATGGTAATAAAATTCATAAGTTAGCTCATATTTCTTCCATAATGAATAATTGTAAACAATTTTCATAAATTAGTAAAGTAATTCATTTTATAAATCATTCTAGTAATTAAATTCCATACTTCTAGTTCTATACAAATACATTTCATAACTCTTGACTTTACAATAATTTTCAAATTAGTTTAGGAAACATCATTCATGAACACAGTAGAATATTTCAAGTGCGCTCTAAATTAATCAAATCATCATAGTTATGTACACGTTCGCGTGACATAATCATGATTTCCACAAATAAATCAAAGTATGCGTTCGTGCGACTTTGGCCAAAAATAATCTTCATAATTAATAAACGTGATAAATTATGTACACTTACGCGTGACATGATTTTATCTCCCCAAATAAAACGGATTAACACACATGTGATCCGACTCAAAGATAAAGCCATAAAACGCCATAATTAAATGTGGTAAAATGTAAACGTACATAGGTTCTAAAAATAGGTAATTAAACAATTAATTAAGCAAGATATGATTAAAGTGATCGTGCTAAAACCACAAAATTCGGGAATGCCTAACACCTTCTCCTGGGGTAACAGAATTTCTTACCCGATCCTCTGTGTTTGCAGACCATAAATAAGAGTCAATTTTCTCGATTTGGAATTTTAAAATAAACCCGTGACTTTAGACATAATAAATTATCCCAAGTGGCGACTCTGAATTAAATAAATAATCTCATTTCGATTAATGTCACTTTAATNCAGTGAGAAATTAAAAAATAAAAGTACATGAAAGTGGGGAATGTATTTGTCTTTTTAAAAAAAAGAAAAATGGAAAGTGGGAATTGTTTTTAATTAACAAATAATAAACTAATAAAATAAATTAAAAACAAATATGAAAATTTCCGAAATTTTTCCTATAAATAGAAGTGAAAAATGAGTGAAAAGAAGTAGAAAAAGGAGCGAAAAAAGAGAGGAGGGAATTGAGAGAGTTGTTTTTCTTCTTCTACGCTAAGAGAATTTCTACACGTGTCATTCTTTCGAAAAAATTCAGCAATTCATCACCCCGTTTAAGACTCGAAAATGCCTCAAATTCAAGCCTAAAAATATTCTTGAAGTATCCTAATAAACGTAACAAGGTTCCGACTTTGTCTCTCCGGCTTCGTTGAGGTCTCCGGCGAGCCAGACTCTAGTCAGATTTCCTTTCTTCATTTTATTCGATTTCGTGAGAAGCTGTATCGAGGTCCGTTTCTTACTTTATCCTTGATTAATATATAAGTTTGAATTTTTTTTTATTATGATGGGTATTTGAGTAAACTTTTATGGTTCATATTTACTGATTATTTGAGCATGTTATGTTTGTTTCCGTTTAATCCATAAACAATAATAGTTTTCATGTTCTTGGTTAGTTTTTCTTAAATTTTCTAGTTATTTTTGGTGGATTAGTTTTTTAGAATATTTAGTTCCATGAATTAGTAAGGCATGAAACTTTCACTGTCATTATTTGTTTAATATAATTTTAGAGAAGTAAAAATTCATGTTAGAGTAAATCAAGGTGCAAAAGGCAGTAATGTATAAAGGGAATTGGGCCATACGAACGTTGATGTGCCATGAAATAATTTTGTTGTTAAGGAAGAATGGGACATGAAGTTTTCTAACTTTAATATTAGAAAGATCGGGCCTTTAGAAATTTTTGGGTCGGATGGTTTAAGTACTATGGCCCATGGTAATAAAATTCATAAGTTAGCTCATATTTCTTCCATAATGAATAATTGTAAACAATTTTCATAAATTAGTAAAGTAATTCATTTTATAAATCATTCTAGTAATTAAATTCCATACTTCTAGTTCTACACAAATACATTTCATAACTCTTGACTTTACAATAATTTTCAAATTAGTTTAGGAAACATCATTCATGAACACAGTAGAATATTTCAAGTGCGCTCTAAATTAATCAAATCATCATAGTTATGTACACGTTCGCGTGACATAATCATGATTTCCACAAATAAATCAAAGTATGCGTTCGTGCGACTTTGGCCAAAAATAATCTTCATAATTAATAAACGTGATAAATTATGTACACTTACGCGTGACATGATTTTATCTCCCCAAATAAAACGGATTAACACACATGTGATCCGACTCAAAGATAAAGCCATAAAACGCCATAATTAAATGTGGTAAAATGTAAACGTACATAGGTTCTAAAAATAGGTAATTAAACAATTAATTAAGCAAGATATGATTAAAGTGATCGTGCTAAAACCACAAAATTCGGGAATGCCTAACACCTTCTCCTGGGGTAACAGAATTTCTTACCCGATCCTCTGTGTTTGCAGACCATAAATAAGAGTCAATTTTCTCGATTTGGAATTTTAAAATAAACCCGTGACTTTAGACATAATAAATTATCCCAAGTGGCGACTCTGAATTAAATAAATAATCTCATTTCGATTAATGTCACTTTAATTGGTAAAACTCCTCTATCCCTCGGGTGAAAATGAGATGTGACAGCTCTGGCGACTCTGCTGGGGAACAATAACCCAGAATCTCTAGTTCAGGGTTCAGAATTTGAGCTTATAATGTGATCTATACTTGGTTTTCTTGATTGTTGATATTACTGTATTTGTGAACCTAATGTGCTAATTGCCGTTCATTTACCGCTTTGATATTATTTGAACTGTATGAACTACCTTCTTACGCCTCCCTTCTGAGTCTTCTGAATTTATGGTGCACACGTGCGTGTGGCCCACCTTTCTATTAGAGGTCATACCAAATAGAACGAGGCTGGATCACCAACTAGGCAGGGTAGACTTTCGTGCTTCCAGTACGTTGTCCCCACCTCGGCTCGAGTTGTCCGCTTGGGTAAGCCAGGTCTAAAAAAACTCCCTCCAGGATTTTAAACCTATAACATGGCCTCATGCCGGATCCCTAGTAGGAACATTTGTTTGCATCATGTGCATTTGACTTTGGGGACTCAACACAGGGGTTGGGTCTATCTACGATAGGTGTACCCAAAAATAAAAGACCATCTTGATGCATCCTACGTGCTATTTGTGTATTTATTTGTTTCGGCCTGCATGTTGATCGACTAGGGAAAGAAAATCAAGAGAAACACCAAGAGTGATGTAGGAGAGAGAAATTTGCCTGGTTATGAAAACCCCGGTATTTGGAAAAGTCCCGAAACTCTGCCGAAATTTTTGAAAAACAAAATGAAAAAAAAGATTCATTTCCAAATGAGTCAATATCTTCAAAAGCATATTTTCCCGGTTGTGTCAAAACTGATCGAACTATGAGGGTCTGATTCTCACCGGATGTGAGATACGTAGGCAAATCTCATCGGTTCCGGCCCCAATTTTCAAAAAAATAAATTCAAAAATATTTTTCCTTTCCTTAATTCCCTCTTTAGAATTCTTTCCTTAGAAAATCCAAAAATATTTTTCTTTTTTTCCGAAGTATTTCATTTGAAAAAGAAAAGAACAAAAAAATTTCAAATCAAAATCCAAAATATTTTCTTCCTTATTTAAAATTTCTTCTTTTAAAAAAAATAAAAAAATTTAAAATTCCATAAAAAGAAAAAAAAACTCAAAAAAATAATATTTAAAAGTCTTTATATAAAAAAAAAGAAAAAAAGAAAAATGGGTCAGTCTATTCCCGATCTCCCTGAACTACGTAACGATTTGATTCATGCAGCGACATGATACATCGGCAACCCCCAAAAGGTTCGATCAAAATATTTTTCAACGATTCTAAGATGAGGGATCAAAATAATGCGTGAGTGAAAAGAAAACAATGGTGATAATGTTAGGAGCGTGGCATATTACATGTGATTCATATCTATAAAATGCCTAACCCTAACACGTTTGCTGTCTCTTATATAATAAGCTTAAGGTAGTTGGTTTGTGATGAAACTGACAACACATCATTACTTCACCAGTCAAAGGGAACGGTAGTAATGGATAACAGTGATGAAATCGAGTTGGTCAGTGACAATTCCCAAGGTCCGTGAGGTGAGCAAGAGTCGGAGTAAATAAGAAAATTGTCACAATAATTGTCTGATGTATATCAAGCTTGGGTTTCCGGTCAGCCTCCACCCTAGGGTCCCTCAGAGGGAACTTCCACCGTACCCCTGGCTACTCAACCACCGCTCTATGCAGTGAGCGATCACATTCTACCACCAGAGTATGTGCTAAACTACAGCCTCAATGCTGCCCCTGGTACCTCTAATATGCGACCTCCAGTCGCACCGGTCAGGAACACCCCTCTCGTCGTGTCTGGCACACTAGTATATACAATCCCGCCACCATCTCCTGTGATGAGGCCAACAATGAGCCACCACCTCAGGCTTATGATGGCCAATACAACTCTCTAAATATGGCTTTTAGGGTCTCGCATTCATACAATCAGACTCTTTAGTATGAGTCACCAGTGAAAAATGAAAAGTATGCCAAGACAGGTGAGCCAGATGAGATGGCCAGGAAAATGAAAAGTCTTGAACAAAACATAAAGAGCATACAAGGACTAGGTGGTCACAAAAGTGTTTCGTTCAGTGATCTATACATGTTCCCTCACATCCATTTGCCACCAGGGTTCAGGACTCCAAAATTTGAGAAGTATGATGGACACGGCGACCCTATCACCCACTTGAAAAGGTATTGCAACCAGTTGAGGGGTACAGGTAGAAAAGAAGAATTGTTGATGGATTATTTTGGGGAAAGTCTTGTGGGATAGCCTATGAATGGTTCATTGACCAAAATATCTCTCACTGGCATGTATGGGATGACATGGCCCAGTCCTTCATCAAATAATTCCAGTACAGTATTGATATTGCACCAGATCGCAATTCCTTGTCCAATATGAAAAAAAGCCGAAGGAAAGCTTTAGGGAGTATGCCATCAAGTGGAGGGAGCAAGCGGCTAGAGTTAAGCCACCCATGGATAATCATGAGTTGATCACTATTTTTCTAGAGGCTCAAGAGCCTGATTATTTCTAGAACATGATATCTGCTATGGGTAGACCATTCGCTGAGGCTATCAAAATTGGGAAGATGGTCGAAAATGGTTTGAAAACGGGCCGAATCTTGAGACAAGCTGTTTTTAAGTCCGCATCACAGGTCGTTCAGAATAGTTCGGGGGGTTTGATGAATAGAAATGGGAGATAAGAGAGATCCATGATGGCTTCCAGCTCGGGGGGAGGGGGGTATGGCATTCAACCAACCATATATGCGTACTGAGGTCCCACAACACTATTATCCCCATCAAGATGCTCCTTATGTCGTGGCACCGCATCCCTATGTGGTGATGAACGCGCAATCTTACACGCGACCATAACATTATACACAAAATCGAGCTCCACCTCCCAGAAATGCCCGCCCCTACCAAGCTCTATATAATCTCCAACCATATGTTCCCCAATACAATCCTCGCACAAGAGAGCCCTCAGAAGGAATCAGTTCACCCCTATTAGTTAATCATACTCTAGCTTGTTCCAAAAGCTAGTCAGGCTAGGTCTGCTGCAGCCAGTGGCCCCGAACCGGCCAAACCCCGAGTCCCCCTCGCACCGAGTTGATGCTATATATTAATACCACTTCGGAGTAGTGGGACATGATACTAAAGATTGTTGGACTCTCAAAAGAGCAGTGGAAGATCTCATCGAGGTCAAAGCAATAGTTTTTCAGGACGAGGAAGCTCATGATGTGACAAACAATCCCTTGCCTGCTCACAACACTGGGCCAGTAGTCGAAATGATTTATGAATATGAGAAATTTGATCCGGCACTAAAGGCCATTGCAGCCATTGCCGAGACAGAAGAAAAGCCAAAAAACGGCCGACAAACCTGAAAGTTCCCTATCAGATGGGAGTCTCAGTAGCCGGTCTTGCTATTCTTTCCGCGTTCAGATTATTTCAGGGTGTGATCCGGATGTTTAACTTTGTTGCCTTACTTTACTATGTAAACCCTTCTATATTTAATTTTTTTTTTAAAATCAAATAAAATTAATATTTCATTGTCTAGGAATGTCTCTTTTCTTAATCTTGTCACTTTTGTTATTCTCTTTTCAGTTATGTTAAATGCAGATTTTAATGATATGACATGCTTGCGGACTTCAGGCCCAGATCCTAAAACGTTATCAGACTTTGAAATAATGAATCAAAAATTAGAATGCAATGAAGATAAGTTTAAGGAAATAAAATAAATAATCGAAAAAATTAAAGGAAAATCGGTTATAGATTAGAAAGGTCCATACATTGTAACGAGAGTACTTCCAAAAGAGAGTGTTGTACTTGGGAAACATCGAAGGAAATGTCCTTGAAACAACTGTCAATGCAGATGTGGTTAAAAGGTATTACATTTGACTACTTTCACGGCTTTAACATGCTCCGATATGGATGACGAAGGCTTTATTTCTCACTATACAAACACTACCAATCCTTTGCAAACCCTTTGAGTCGGTTCCCTTTCTTTGATTACCCTATTTGAAACCTGAAAGTGTTATAAAAAAAAGGAAAATGAAAATTGGAAAAAAGGAAAAACAAAAAAAAAAAAGAAACAAAGTTACTTGAACTACGTTAGACTTAATTCCGAAAGGATACGTAGGCAGGCTCTCTTTGGGGTTCAGTCACACCAAAATAAAAATTCACATTAACCCAAAAGTTGAAACTGGGGCAGAAATTATAATATTTTGGTGACGGATTCGCCTAAAAGGTTCCAAAGTTGTAATTCAATCCAAATCCCTTTTACCCAAATCCTTTTCAAGTCCTTCCGATCAATCAATGAGAATGTTCAAAATTGAAAGATACAGTCACTTGGATCTGATGCAACTAAAATAAGAGAAATGAAATGAGAGAGTCTTATTGGTAAAAACCTTCGCGGGCACCATAGGGCATTGGCGAGCAGAGAAAAAAGAGTAATAAGAGAGGTCAGTTGTTGAAAACCCGCAAAGGGCACTACTGATCGAAAAGAGGATCTTCACAACCATTGGCATCGACACAGTCCTGGGCAAGGTTTCTCGGTTACGAGGCAATATTTGTGATGAATTTCTGAGAGTCGAACGGTTTACACGAATCAGGCATCCAGTCCAAAAGGCATGTCATGTCCATTGAAGTCTGCATGTACTCCAGATAAGTCCTCTTGTCTAAATTCATTGTCAATTTTATTGTTTGTTGTTTATTGAATCCCTTTCGGTCTAACTCTTTTCCAAAACGAAGGCGAAGAAGGGATGACAATACTGATTTACAAAGCTTTTATTTGATACAATCTAATATTCAAGAGGCACCCAGCCTCGACAGGGGCATCAAGTCAACCCCGACTGGCCATAGTGGCTAATGCTTTTGAAATCAAAAACTCTCGAAAGGAGAAAATCAAATTGAAAGTTCCTACAAGGGCAAAATGAAGTTTAAAAGGTTAAGTCCCAAGTGGCTAACCGTTTTGGCAAAGTTTGAAAAGCCAAAGGTTCCCTAATGCTCTGAAATTGAAAGTTTTGGAGGAAATAAGTCAAAAGTGAAATGCCACAAAGGCAAAATAAAGTTGAAAAGGTTGAGTCCCACGCGACCAACCGTCATGTAAAAGTTTGAAAAGTCAAAGGCTCTTTGGGGCGAGAAATGCAAGTGGTATTCAGGAAACATCTAGTGGCAGGTTGAAATCATCATCAAAAGAAGATGGGCACAAAGCCAAGCTGCCAAAGACATCAAGGCCACAAACCGACCACCGCTTTTAAAACTCACAATTTTTCTTTGTTTTAAAACAGGAACAAAGCAGTGTAGAATGGTGATTCTTAAATGACGAATGTCACTAAAGGTAAGTTTTGCAAAATCTCTATTTTCTTTTATTTTCAGCATGCATCACTCATAGCAGATTGTCTTATGTAGCTTAACCTAGGTAGAACATTTTTACCTAGGGGGATCCAGCTCATAGTTTCGGGTAGAACTACTCCTCGCTCAGGTTGTTTTACAATAGCTTAATTCAGGTAAAACCTTTTCACCTAGGGGGATCCAGCTCATAATTCCGTGTAGAAGTACTCTTCGCCCAAGCAGCTTTTCATAGCTTAACCCAGGTAGAACCTTTTCTCCTAGAGAGATCCAACTCTTAGTTTCGGGTAGAAGTACTCTTTGCCCATGATGTTTTACGTAGCTTAACTCAGGTAGAATAATTTCGCCTAGGGGGATCCAGCTCATAGTTCCGAGTAGAAGTACTCTTCGCTCAGGTTGTTTTACGCAACTTAACTCAGGTAGAATAGTTTCGCCTAGGGGGATCCAGCTCATAGTTCCGAGTAGAAGCACTCTTCGCTCAGGTTGTTTTTCGTAGCTTAACCCAGGTAGAACATTTTCGCCTAGGGGGACCCAGCTCATAGTTCCGGGTAGAAGTACTCTTCGCCCAGGATGTTTTACGTAGGTTAACCTAGGTAGAACCTTTTTGCTTAGGGGGATTCAGCTCATATTTTTGGGTAGAAGTACTCTTTGCCCAGGTTTGCTTTTTATAGCTTAACCCAGGTAGAACATTTTTGCCTAGGGGGATCCAACTCATATTTCCGGGTAGAAGTACTCTTCGTCCAAGCTTGCTTTTCGTAGTTTAACCCAGGTAGAACTTTTTCGCCTATGGGGATCCTGCTTACAGTTCCGGGTAGAAGTACTCTTCGCCCAGGCAGTTTTTCGTAGCCTAACCCAGGTAGAACGTTTTCACCTAGGGGGATCCAGCTTATAGTTTTGGGTAGAAGTACTCTTCGTTCAGTTTGTTTTACAGTAGCTTTAGGGGGATCCAGCTCATAGTTTCGGGTAGAAGTACTCTTCGCCTAGGCTATTTTTCGTAGCTTAACCCAGTTAGAACCTTTTCGCTTAGGGGGATCCAACTCATAGTTCCAGGTAGAAGTACTTTTCACTCAGGTTATTTTGCAGTAGCTTAACTCAGGTAGAACCATTTTGCCTTGGGGATCCAGCTCATATTTCCTGGTAGATGTACTCTTCGCTCAGGTTTTTATACATAGCTTAACTCAGGTAGAACCATTTCTCCTAGGGGGATCCATCTCATATTTTCGGGTAGAAGTACTTATCGCTCAGGCTATTTTTCATAGCTTAACCGAGGTAGAACATTTTGCCTCAGGGGATCCAGCTCATATTTCCAGGTAGAAGTACTCTTCGCTCAGGCTGGTTTTCGTAGCTTAACCCAGGTATACCATTTTTGCCTATGGGCACCAAACCATGGTTACATTTCCTTTTCAGTAATACAGGGCGCCAACCCCTGGTTACATTTCCTTTTCAGTAATGCAGGGCGCCAACCCCTGGTTACATTTCCTTTTCAGTAATACATGGCACCAACCCCTAGTTACAACCCTTTTCAGTAATACAGGGTGCCAACCCCTGGTTACATTTCCTTTTTCAGTAATACATGGCACCAACCCCTTGTTACATCCCTTTTCAGTAATACAAGACACCAACCCCTGGTTACATTTCCTTTCTTAGTAATACAGGACACCAACTCCTGGTTACATCCTTTTCAGTAATACAAGACACCAACCCCTGGTTACATTTCCTTTCTTAGTAATACAGGACACCAACTCCTGGTTACATCCTTTTCAGTAATACAAGGCACCAACCCTTGGTTACATTTCTTTTTCAGTAATACAGGGCACCGACCCCTGATTACATTCTTTTTCCGTAATACAGGGTACCAACCCCTGGTTACATTTTCTTAGCAACATAGGGTCTCCACCCCCTAGTTGATGATTTTATTTTTGACATAGGGTCTCCACTCCCTAGTCTCTTTTCCAACATAGGGTCTTCACTCCCTAGTTGATTTTATTTTAGACATAGGGGGTCCACTCCCTAATCGCTTTTCCAACATAGGGTCTCAACCCCCTAGTTGCTTTTATTTTAGACATAGGGTATCCACTCCCTAGTCTCTGTTTTCTCATGGCACACCAATCCTGACCTTTTATTGCTTTCAATAATAAAATAATATAAAGTTTTGTTATAAATAACTCACAAAAGTTTCCTAGTAAAAACTGGGGCAGAAAAATTTCGTTCGTTTATTTGTTTTGGTGTCTGAGCAGGTTTTACCTCGAGGCACGGGTTCGATATGACCAAAAGAAGAAGTCTCGAAAAAAAAGTGAATACGAATGTGAAAGCGGATGAAAAGATATGGATTGCTCAAGACATGACCGAAGTCACGAGCATTGCATGCCTCGTTTTAATCAGAAGAAGCTATAGAACAATGAACTAGCACCTACAACTAGCGAGCATCAAGGTTTAGATCAGAGTCTGCATGAAGAACCAGTCAAGACTCAAGATCAAGTTTCAGAAGGCTCATAGATAAAAATCTTGTAACTTATAGCTCATAGGCTTGTATAGTTTCTTTTTTATTTTGATATAATAGCAGGACCGCCGACCGGAGCCTCGATAGAACCTCACTCGACTCCTCAACTCATCATTCTACCATTCTCCTTGAACTACACGCGACCTGATTCCCTTATAACTCGGGATATGTAGGTTGTCCATCACCAGGACTCGGTTGCACCCTATCTTTTATTTATTTTTATTTTCAATAACAGTTTGATCAAATATTAGTCACTTGGCTCACCTAGTCTTTGTCTGAAAACTCTTCATGTTTCCAAGCAAAGAAGGGCAGCTCTGAGCACCTAATTTTTGACTATATTGAATTTTTATCATCTTCTATTATGTAAATATTTTTAGAAATTTAATATATATTTTTAGGTTTGTTAGACTTTTTTTTATATATAGGGTAAAAAATTAAAAATATTTTAAAAGGTCAATTGTTACTATTACTATTATTTTTAGTTTTTCCACTTATTTTAAAATAAAATAAATTTAAAAATCGAAAACAAATTAATTAAATATTTTTTAAAAACAAAATCGGATGGGAATAAGAAGGAAAAGTACAAGTATAGAATTAAAAAGTAAAAGTACAAGTTGGTGAAAATTGTTTAATAAAAAAAGTAAACGAAAGTGAAAAATTTAAAAATAAAAGTATGTGGAAATCTAAAAAATAAAAAGTAAAAAATATTTGGAATTAAAAAATAAAAGTAAATGTAGGTGAAATTGTTTATAAAAAAAAGTAAAAGAAAGTGAAAATTAAAAAAAAAAGTAAAATAAGTGGAAATTAAAAAAAGAAAAGTAAAATAAGTGAAAATTTTAAAAAATAAAAGCAAAAAAAAAAGTGAGAAATTTAAAAATAAAAGTAAATAAAACTGGGGAATTTATTTTTCTTTTTTTTTAAATAAAAAGAAAAATGGGAAGTGGGAATTATTTTTAATTAAAAAATAATAAAAATAATAAAAATATTAAAAACAAATCTGAAAATTTCTGAAATTGTTTCTATAAATGGAAGTGAAAAATGAGAGAAAAGAAGGAGAAAAAAGAAATAAAAAAAGAGAGAGGAGGGAATTGAGAGAATTGTTTTTCTTCTTCTACGCTAAGGAAATTTCTACACGTGTTATTCTTTGTTTTTCTTTCTTTCGAAACAATTCAGCAATTTATCACCCCGTTTAAGACTCGAAAATGCCCCACATTCAAGCCTAAAAACATCCTTGAAGTATCCTAATAAACGTAACAAGGTTCCGATTTTGTCTCTCCGGCTTCGTTGAGGTCTCCGGCGAGCCAGACTCCGGTCAGATTTTCTTTCTTCATTTTATTCAATTTCGTGAGAAGCTGTATCGAGGTCCATTTCTTACTTTATCTTTGATTAATATATAAGTTTAGATTTTTTTATTATGATGGGTATTTGAGTAAAATTTTATAGTTCATACTTACTGATTATTTGAGCATGTTTCTTTTCCTGTATATAGTTAGCATAAATTAGTTTGTCATCTTTTGTTGGTTTAAAGCTTTAGCAAGAATGTGTTTATTTCCTTTTAATCCATAAACAATAATAGTTTTCCTGTTCTTGGTTAGTTTTTCTTAAATTTTCTAGTTAGTTTTGGTGGATTAATGTTATAGAATATTTTGTTCCATGAATTAGCAAGGCATGAAACTTTCACTGCCATTATTTATTTAATATAATTTTAGAGAGGTAAAAATTCATGTTAGAGTAAATCAAGGTGCAAAAGACAGTAATGTATAAAGGGAATTGGGCCATACGAACATTGATGTGCCATGAAATAATTTTGTTGTTAAGGAATAATGGGCCATGGGATTTTTTGACTTTAAAATTAGAAAGATCGGGCCTTTAGGAATTTTTGGGTCGGATGGTTTAAGTACTATGGCCCATGGTAATAAAATTCATAAGTTAGCTCATATTTCTTCCATAATGAATAATTGTAAATACTTTTCATAAATTAGTAAAGTAATTCATTTTGTAAATAATTCTAGTAATTAAATTTCATACTTCTAGTTATATACAAATACATTTCATAACTCTTGACTTTACAACAATTTTCAAATTAGTTTAGGAAAAATAATTCATGAATGCGGTAGTATATTTCAAGTGCGCTCTAAATTAATCAAATCATCGTAGTTATGTACACGTTCGCGTGACATAATTATGGTTTTCACAAATAAATCAAAGTATGCGTTCGCGCGACTTTGGCCAAAAATAATCTTCATATTTAATAAAACGTGATAAATTATGTACACGTACGCGTGACATGATTTTAGCACCCCAAATAAAATGGATTAACGCACATGTGATCCGACTCAAAGATAAAGCCATAAAATGCCATAATTAAAAGTGGTAAAAGGTAAACGTACATAGGTTCTAAAAATAGGTAATTAAATAATTAATTAAGCCAGATATGATTAAAGCGATCGTGCTAAAACCACAAAATCCGGAAATGCCTAACACTTTCTCCCGGAGTAATATAATTCCTTACCCGGTCCTCTGTGTTCGCAGACC